>PVKE010031388.1:0-19058 GCA_004027555.1 Craseonycteris thonglongyai
TGGAGAGGCTGTGGACAAAAAGGAACCCTCATACACTGCTGGTGGGAATGTAAACTGGTACAACCACTATGGAAGGCTGTATGGAGATTCCTCAAAAAACTAGGAATGAAATTGTCATATGACCCAGCAATCCTGCTCGTAGGTATCTACACAAAAAAACCTAAAAATCTTAATCCGCAAAAATACATGTACCCCAGTGTTCATCGCAGCACTGTTCACGGTGGCCAAGTCATGGAATCAACCAAAGTGTCCTCTGATAGATGACTGGATAAAGAAGTTGTGGTACATTTATACCATGGAATACTACTCAGCAATAAGAAAAGATGAAATACAGCAATTTGTGACAACATAGATGGACCTTGAAAACACCTTATTAAGTGAAATAAGTCAAAATGAAAGAATCAAGAAACATATGACCTCACTTGTAGGTGGAATATAAAACTGAAAGGAACAAAGAAACAAAGACTCATGGACACAGTCAATAGTTTAATGGCTACCTGAGGGTAAGTGGGGAAGTTGAGGGGAGAGATAGAGGTGGGGAGTAAGGAGGGGGCATCAAGCATATGGTGATGGAAAGTGAGCTGATTCTGGGTGGTGAGCACATAATGCGATGTATAGACAAGGTAATGTAGAATTGTACACCTGGAGACAATGTAATTGATATCTATTAATGTCACCCAATAAATTAAACAAAAAAATAGAAGAAATGCTGAGCCCTCTCAGTTTTGAGGACTAGTGTGATGCAATGGAATGATCATGAGAAGCAGAGTTAAATTCAGAATCAGTAGAACTTGTGCTTTAGTTACCTCCTTATAAAAGGTAGTGGGATGTCCCATGAAAGAGACCTGAGCCTCCACTCTTCGGTTCTAAACAGTGTTATCTTTTTAGGAGTGTGGGGAACAGAACAAAGCCCAGGGCTAGAGTGGGTGTTATAGAAAATGTGAGTTAATAAAGACTACAATGAGCATACTGTCACTGTAATTGTTGAAAAATGAAAATTTCTAGAAATAAGTAAAAATTCTTGCTTTTACTTTTTTTACTCTTCTTACAATATATTCATTATGCCAAATATTTGCTTGTTTGAAGACATCAAGGTACATTTTAAATATATGTTTAACTTGCTTGCATTCTTAAACAAAACTATTAAATCAAAAGAGCAGTGCTAATTAAAGCTGCTACTATGATGATTATTAATTATAGTTAATATGTTTGACCCCTTACTCTTTGCCAGGTATTATCCTAAGGGCTTACTTAAATTATCTTGTTTAATGAAATCAATAACCATAAGTTTATTAATGTTACCTGTGAAATAGATATTATTTCTAATTCTATTTTATATAAAAAAATAATCTGAAACTTAGAGGGGTTAAATAACTTGCCCAAAGTCACTTAATAGCAGATGTGAAATTTTATTTCACATCTGTTCAGCTCCAAAATACAGAATCTTAACCATTGTATTTAACATTAATGATATTCAATATTACTGATATTCAGTATCACTGATGTTCAATATTACTAAATTTAAAAATTTACAAAATTATATACAGTGGTTCTTTTTAAAAAACAGAATAAAACCTATAAAACATTCATCAAATTGTAATTCTACTTTATGGGACTTTTATAAAGGCCTTATGGACTCAGAAACTGGAAACTGACTACAGCAATTAGTTGTTCAGAATAAAAGCCAGGCTAGAAAGTCCTTCTTTGCATTGAATTTCAAATGTTCCACTTCGAATGAAACAGATGTTGAACTTTAGATTAGTTCAATCTGCATTAGATTTATCCTGTGCACACAGTAAGATAGTACTAACATGGGCACTTAACGTTACTTTCTCTTTAGGGACACCTTTCCCTAGACCAGCCTCATCTGCAATTTAAAAGAGGTCTTTTCAAAGAAATAGAGGATTTTACTTAAAAGCACAAGAATTAATCTAGTGGGTCTGAGACATGGTCCATCCGATATTCTGTCTCTTCTGGGAATATAAAGGGGCATGTCATGTGACATTGGTCTTCTATCAAGTGAAACTTCAAAGGTTAGGGGTATGCCCTGAGACTTCATGATATTTTTCTGACTTCAGTGAATTTAGATTAACCTTTCGTGAAACCTCTTTTTTAAGTTTTCATGATACAAAGTTCTATGTATACACTACCTTTTTAGTAAACTAACATAAGAAACACCTTGGATTTGTGGGTTCCAGACCTACTATTGCAAATATCTATCATGTTCTCTAACATGATGTCAACTGACTTCTGTTCTCCCATTAAAAATTGTCAAACCCACTCCAGGTTCATCACATACTCAGTTGATTACTGAACTCCCTATTCTCTGTTAAAAGAGATATTAGCAAGTGTTAGGTGTTTAAGACATATTGACCCCAAACTGAAACTTCTGCCATAATCAGAAGGATTGAGTAAGAATTTTTTTAAAAATTAGCTTTGGAATTTAGCAGCTATTGGAAGCATTTTTTGCAGATGCAATGCTTCTCCAAATAATAGTGTAGTATAGAGTACAGCAACAGGACTTGTGTGCTCCCAAATTCCCCCCCCCAATTATTCTAATTGTCTAAGTACCTTAGATTGTCTATGCTAATAGAGAGATCCAAATTACAATTGTTTGGTCTCTAAGTATACAAGTGGCATCCATATAAAAGCAAAAATGGGAACATATCATTATGCTATAATAACTGGGCACCTTCACAAAACATTTATTCAAACTACTACCAGACAAAAATGGTATACTGGTTTTACCTTTAACAGTCCTGAATTTACTTGGTTCAAGTTGTAAGAGTTTTCACCTTTTTCTCACATTTGGATTTAGTGTACACAATCTATATTCACTGTGTCTATGCATCTTTTGAGATTTCATGAGCTTCAGTTTTAGCCTTTGCTTTTAGTCTCTTCTCATTTTTTTTTTCCATTCAGTAAACTGAATTTGAAATGTGATTGTTTTTAATTTTTTATGTTGAATAAATTTCCTTAGTAGGTTTTAATTAATTAGTGTTGGGAGTATCAAGAAATCTAGATTGAACTTAGTTCCTTCGCTCAACCTACAAATCAATGAGAGCTATTGCACTGATTCCTTCCAAAGACCCCAACTCTTGAGTACCTTTAATTCCTCTCCAGAACCTTTTTTAAAAGAGCTTGTCTCACCTGTATGCTCATCATCTGAAGATTGATGCAAATACCAAAAGCATTTCTAAATAAAATAAAGTTTCCAGAATTGCTTAGTGATATTGAGGTAGAGGCTGTGAATTATCTCTTGTCCAGATACATAGCTTTATGGGTCATTTTTAGATGGATAGCTCAACATTTCAGATGCTTCATCCCCACCTCCCCCATCAGGTATTTTAATTAGGGGATTAATCAGGCAGTTTGGATTAGCCTAAAGTCTATTACACTTGGAGTTCTCAGATTTTCCATTTAGCCACCTTAATGACTGAAAATCTCAGATTTTGGATTCAATTTTTTCTACTGAAAAGCAAGGATATGGGAACTAGTTTTCAAATTCTTTCAGAGATTTGCTGAATTTTTTTTGGTGGCCTTTCACAGTCTATTAGGAGATAAAGATAGGGAAAGGTAATTAAACTGGTGAAATTCTGGGTATACCTTTCCACCAACCACAGCACCTCTGCTTTCACCTGTTTTATTATTTTGCTTCCTTCCAAGATTGTTTAAAACAAAAATTTCTGGATGAAAGGGCATTATAACAACAACACCTGTTACCCCATTGATCACCGATTTTGATTCCACTGATATGTCCCCTTCCTTCCTCACTGCTCCATGTGCATCCCTCTCCAAGCTGCTCACTGGGACAAACAGGATGACCTTACCAGATAGTGAAGGATGGATCTTCCATCACAGGGACATGAGTAGCTGCTCTTCCCCACTAGAACCTTCAAACAAGCTCTCCAGGTTCATTTATAGGAGGAGGTAGAGTAGTCAAGCTTCCAAGACTCCAGACATTTCTAAACGAGGCACTGCATGTGGCAGTCTGCCTTTTTAAAAAAATGGAAAAAAAACAAGAATTTTTAAGAGGTTGACACAGGGAGGGAAGGGAAGGGAGCCACTGGCCTGTATAGTATCTGATGTCCTTGGGATGAGTAATCCTCTATCATTCTGTGCTCCATTAGACAGTAATCATTAAAACTTTTATTTCATATAAACTGTGAATATTATAAAGAATTAAAATTCATTTTCATATAATTCTCATAAAATTTATAATTTTAATATTTTCTATTATTTCTTGGGGGTTTGCTGTATGCCAGACACTTTGCTAAGGGCTTTACTTACATATCACTTTTCATGTAATTTTCAAACACTTAAGGCTACTTAAGGTGAGTAGCCTTATGCCCATTTTATGAATGAGCAAATTAAGGCTTAGAGAAGTTAAGCAATTTGCCCAAGGTTACAGCCCTAGTAAGTGACTTCTCTAGGGTTCAGACTCACTTCAGTATGACTCCACTGATTAAGCTCTTAAACATTAATGTGCCTAAAATATTTCTCTGAACAGAAGTAATTCAAATGGGGGAAAAATACAACACAGATGTATATGACCATTTAGGTCATATCAGAAGCACAAAAAATTTATTTTGGGAATTGTAATTTACAAAGATAATGAAAGAAAATAAAAGTTATTTCTGTAATGAAAATTTCACTCTGCAGTAACTCAGTTTATCAGAAGCCTGAGGTCCTGTATGTTAATAGATATAGATTACTTTGCAGAGAAACAACAAATAGGTAAAATATCAGTTGCTTTTTTAATTTTTTTCCTTTAAATCGCTATTTATGTTAGTATATACTTGTTTTGTGTACATAGGTTAGAGAGCTGTAACTGGGTAAAGGACTAAGGCTATAAAGTTTCCTAATAAGATTCACATTATGAAAATGCTAGGTTGCTCAGTGGTTTGAGCACTTGCCTTGCAATCATGAAGTTTGGGGTTCAATTCCCAGCGCTGGCCAGTGCAAACCCCACATGCTAAATTTCACTGCAACTGGTAACTACTGAGATGGCTCGGCAGTGAAGATTCTTGTCTCTCATGCAGGAGGCCCCTGGTTCTTGTCCCACCTCATGCACCCTCACATCCACCTGTGTGGAATGAAACCATGTCACAACTAGTGATGTACAATTATGGAGACTGTTTTAGGCCCTCTCCACTTCTATCTCTCTCTCTCTCTATCTCTTTCTCTCTCACCTTCTCTCAAACAATAAAATAAATCTTTAAAAAAAGATTTACATTATGTGAATAATTTTGGTATATTTTGTATGTGCAATCACTCATAGATATAAAGTAAGCCCTTGTAATTTTGACAATTGGACAATTGTAGCTAGCTAGATTTCATGTGCTTCAAAATGATTGCTTTGACTTTAAGTGACCAATTAGAATGAAAGCTAATTAATTGCTGCTTATTTACTCTTCCTTGTATTGTACTCTTGATCACTCTACTCACATAAATGTTACTAGACTCTTTCAAATCCAAGGATATTCTCAGACTACTCTCCAGAATGAAACATTATCTCCGTATCGATATTCACCCACCTTTTCTGTATTTTCCTTCTACAAACCTCTTCAAACATACCATTTTCCATTATTACTTAGAATTTTAATAATACATTCATGCCTTCTTTTGCCAGCCATATTGTTCAACGTACCCCATTGTAAAATTATAAATGCAGTATTTGAATTTATTCATCTATGTATAATATAATTTGTTATATTTTGTTCATGTCACCCTTGTATATTATCTTCTTGATGTGGCAGAAACTGGTTGGAAATTCCTCAAAAATGTCTCATGTGATGGAGTTCTAGTCAATGGAATGTGATTGGTGTGCCCTTTCAGATATGGCCCATAGAAATTTTCAAGTACCACCTTCCATGGCCTTTTATTTTGCTAGATTTATACAGATGAACATGACATATTCAGAAATCAAACCTTGAAAATGGTGGAGCCCAGAAGATGAAATGATTCCAGGCCCATGAATCACAAAGCCCAACAATAGAAAAAACTTTTTTTGACTTACGTGAGTGAGAAATAAATGTTTATTATTTATAAGCCATTATGCATTTAGAATACATTATATGTTTTATATACATTATAGATGGGGTGGATTTGGTGTGATTAAATAAAGTTTTGTTCAGTTTCTGAGTAAATATTTAATAAAAATAAGTATTATGGGGAAGCCAGGATGGCTCAGTGGGTTAAGCGCTCGCTTTACAGCCCCCGGAGACCGAGGATCAAATCCCAGCCCTGGTCCGTGTGGACCCATGTGCTCCAGTTCAGTTCTCACTGGGGTGAGACCCCAGCCCAGTTCCTGCCCTGTGCAGCCCCGCGCCCACCTGTGGAATGAAACTATGTGGAAAAAACAATGATGTGCAACTATGGAGACTGCTCTGGACCCTCCCCCTTCTCTCTGTCTCTGTGTTTGTATTTCTCTCTCTCTGTCAAAAACAATAAAAATAAATCTTAAAAAAAATAAAAATAAATAAAAAAGTAAGTATTATGATAACAGAATATAATTAACATTTGCTGATGATCTAGTGGCAGTCACTGGTAGCGGTCTGCCAGTCATTTCACCAGGCACTTTACACAAGCTAGCGTGTTTCATTTTCTCACTACCCTTTTAGTTGGATAGAACCAGTGTGCTCTCCATGATGAGCAAACCAAGGATCAACAGAGTGAAGTTAGCCAAAGCTACCAAGTGGCAGAGTCAATATCTACACCATGTCTGTCTGGCTTCCAACCTATATTCTTCCCACACAGGGGTCTCCAAACTTTTCAGCCTGCGGGTCACATTAACTATCAAATAGCAGTTTGGGGGCTGACTACACATTCGCGGTCCAAATAAAAAAGAATCAAAACATAGATGTTGTTTTTAATTATTTATTTAATATTATTTTATTCAGATAAAAAGGTCTCCACAGGCCGGATGAGAGGGCCTCGTGGGCCGCATCCGGCCTGCGGGCCATATTTTGGAGACCCCTGCGTGACTACACCATAATAGTTGTTTTTTCCCCCAAATTCTTTTTTTATTTCTTAATTAAGGCCCCAAATTATGCCATGTCCTTAAAGAGAAAAGATGCTCTAAACGTATTACTTGAGCCATGACCAAAAAGAAAAAAAGAGAAATAAAGCAAATTAATAAAGTATTTTAAAATATATTTTTATACCTGTGCTTACATTTGTATTGGTTTACTCAATAATTTGACAAAAAAATCACAATAACCCTTTCCATGATGGAGTCCTCAGATTTTGTAACCCATTGATATGTGTCTATTAAAAAAGTATTGACAGTCCAAAATAATATGTAACACATACCCAAAAAAGAATAAAAGATGAATCAGAGCACTGATTGTTCACTACATCATGATTTTGCTGGGGAAAAAAAAAAACAAAAAAACAACAATCTGGTAAGGTAATACTTGTATTTTATGTCACATTGAAATATCTCAGACCCTATTCGGGTTTTTATAAGAAATCAATGAGCTTCTCTTGAATGGGTGGTGTCCAGAAGATAAAAGAAGCCCAGGCCCCTGAATCACCCAGTCCATTACACCCTTGAAAGAGTGGCGTACATTGCTGCTGGGTGGGAAAAATCAATTAGAACTGTGATTTAAACTTTTGTCATAATTTGGTTCAATGAATAGTCAAAATAGTTATTTTTAGTTATCTAGAATAATAATTTTATATTCAAATACTAATGTGGAAGGAATCCAGTAATTCTGTTTTCCTTTTGAAAGTCTATTTGCTCCCTCCATTCTCCAGAAATGCATGCATACCTAGTTCACCCAGAGCTCTTCGTGGCTTAAGAAACAGCTCTTCTTTCTAAAGGATTAGTATTCAAAGGACAGCTCTCCTTTATCTGTCTTTTTTTCCTCATTTCTCACTAAGAATAGAAGTCACCACAGTAGAAAGCCCCCAAATTTTACACCATACTTGTATGTCCAGTTGGCTTCTCTTGCTCAGAGTAAATATTCTGCATCCTGAACAACTAAAACCTTGCAATTCATATCCTGAAGATTACATTAAATTGAAAAAATAAAAGCAAGCAGGGCTATTAGAAGCACTGGAATATAAGTTCTGAAATATTTGGCCATTTCAGATCATCTTGCAGATAAAATTTGTAACCATAGTGTTTCTTAAAGATTTATTTTTATTGTTTTTTTGACAGAGAGAGAGATGCAGAGACAGAGACAGAGAGAAGGGGGAGGGCCCAGAACAATCTCCATAATTGCACATCATTGATTTTTCAACATAGTTTCATTCCACAGGTGGGAGTGGGGCTGCACAGGGCAGGAACTGGGCCAGGGTCTTCACCCCAGTAAGAACTGAACTGGGGGCACTCCCCAGTTCAGCATATGGGTCCACACGGGCCGGGGCCAGGATTTGATCCTTGGTCCCCAGGGCTGCAAAGTGAGCACTTAACCCACTGAGCCATCCCGGCTTCCCCCACAGATTTTCTTGACCAGAGGCTACCTATTTTTTAGAATGTCAGACCCCATTTTGTAAGAAACTAATACATTTTGAGGGTCTCCTATCGATGTTTTAAAAAGGATACTATCAAACTTATTGGTATTTTTTGCATAAATTGTATGATAAAAATTAAGCCTATACCTACAATTGGGTCTTCTTCAGAAAATGAAAAAAAAAAAACAAAAACCCCCCTCATTTATAAATTTTATTTTCCTTAAATACATGAACAACAATTAAAAAACACACACACACGCAACTTACCTAATTGATTGAAGGTGGTCTGAAAAATACTAATATTCATGTCTAATTGAGACAGTTTCAGTATTCTCTTGGAAGAGTAAAATATTTTACCAAAGTTACTGGGCTTAAAATTATTTAGAAAGGGTTGGTGAATATTAATATTATATTAGTATATAATATTATATAATAATATATAAGGTGATCTAGATACCATCAGGATATGTGAAATTCTTTCTAGTTGTTCATGTCTCTTAGACTCGTGTCTTAGTGCTGTCACTCTATCTCTGACATTTTATTTGCTGATTTGTAACAAGAAAGCTTGCCTAAAATTATTCTTATGAATGTTTGTTTTGAGAACACTCAAAAAGCAAAAAAGATGTAAGTCCAACAGTGGAAAAATCTACACCCCAAGACCACAGCTTTGTAGTCTACCTCCAGATTCCCTTTTCCTCCTATACCCACTTATTTGGATATTCTCTTATCCCCCACTCTAATTCAACATGGCCTCGAAGGGACTTCACCCCTCTGATTCTGTGACTGGAGCCTATGTCCCAGGTTCAGACAAGTATTTCCCTAACCATAGTGTTGACTCAGTATGGGCATCTGAATTAAGTCAGTGCTGTCAAAGCAAAGACCAAGGGTTTTGAAAAGAAATTGGATAGGAGTTACCTGTTAGACAGCCAATATAAGATAAAAAACCTAGATATAAAATCTTAATGAAATCATTTTGATCCTTATATCCCTTAGCACCTGTAGCCATAGTACTTCTGAAATTTTGTGTTATGTGACTTGAGCTTAATGCAGGTTTTTCATCTCAGACCCTTTGTTTATTTCCTTAATTCTTTAAATGTCAGCACAGGAAGCCTTTCCCTATTCAATGCAAATGGTCAGAACAACCAATAACAAATCTCATTTTTCCACAAAAGCACAAATGATTTTTGGTACTATTTCACACTAACATTTCTGTGGTTGTTGGCTTCCTATAGGTTAAAGGCCCTTTCTACCACAGCATTCTGGGTAGAGGATATGCAGAGTATTCTCACAACATTGCTCATTCAAGTTGATAATTAATATAGTTTTAAATATGGTGTTACTAACCTCACATGTGCTGAAAATCAAGAGTGATATTGCTTTTACCTTCAAACCACTATTCTTAACTGGGGCATGAGACTTTAAAACAGAAGTAAAAATGAAAGCAATAAAAAATTGGCATAAACACAAGAGATATCACTCAGCTTGTATATAAAATGTTATGATTAAAGAAACTCAATGTGATAGACTACTTGCAGAAAAAAATTAAAAGTATGTTAATTTTTTTTCAAATTTTTGATTAAAAGTTATTTTTCTTTTTGAAAAATGAAAATTGGTTTTTATGTTGCTCTCCTTGTCAAAGCCACTTAAGTAGATCAGGTTAGAGGTCCTAATTACAAGTTGTTGGCAGCCTGTGTGTATTCTGATACAAAGTCTGACAGGTAGACTGTTTGTTTGTTTTAATTTAAAGATAATTTACTACCCATAAATGGTGGAAAATTAATGGTCCTAGAAATTGAAATCAGTTCCCTATTCACCAAGAAAAGAGAGTGTAATCTAAGGAAGTCTATGCTTCCATACCAATTTGTCTCATAGGTAAGAATGCACTTTATATTCCACAATAACTCAATCTTTAGCTTTTCTCTTGAGATTGCCCACAAGGGTGCTAATTGTGTTGGTGACTTTTGCTACACTCACATTAAGAATTATTCTGAGTTCTTAACATCATTTTGTATAATCAAACAGCCGGCAAATAGCGATGACTTTTATCACTGCCAGTACTACCATTTTTGAAACAGAAGACTCTATAACTCATTAGCAATTTCACAACCACTGAAGGCCCATTTTTTCTGTCTTTCAACACAAAATTATAACTGTTTTACATTTACTTCTAAAGAAGCATTTGACCTATTCATGGATTGGTGCCATAAATTGAGCCTTTCATTATAAGAATATTTATGTAGACCATGTTGAGCAATTTAGAAATCTCTCCAAACTGGGTTGATACTATTATTATAGTAGACTTCAAATTTAAGGGCTCACAATCATTTTAGTTACCGGTAGCCAAAAGTTTTTTAGTAGTTTGATATACATAACATGTACAAAAATCATTGTTGTAATGTGTGATGTGTTTAAATTTTAAAACAAAATTGTAAAAGGCGAGAAAGCAGACACCACAATAAGAAAAGAAAAGCATCAAAGAACATGAACAGATAATTCACAAAAGAAGTACAAACGTTCAATCACATATAAATAAGTAGTTAATGTCACTAGTAATAGATGAAATACTAAATAAAACAGCAGTGACAAATCATTTTAATTTATTACCAAAGATTAAAAAGAGCAGTGATACTTAGTATTAACATTAATATAGTATAGGTAGAAATGTAAAATGTACAATAATTCTATAGAAAATTTAATAGCATTTATAAAAATCACTTTTTTAAATTATTTTTCACCTTTAGGAATTTATTCAAAGAAAAGAATTTAAAATGATATGAAATTATTTGAATAAAAATGTTCATGACTACATTAAGCCATATACTGTACAGAAACCTGTAGTGTGTGTGTGTGTGTTCTCAATTTTATATTTTCAGTGCCAAATATAGTGTCTGTCATATTATAAGGATTCAATGTTTGTTTACTTAATTACTTACATTATGAAAAGATTTCACTCTATCTAAATATCTAGCATTAAAAAATGGAATAAAATAAATTATAATCTAATTTTACAATAAGATATGTACCTTTAGAAAATAATGTCAGTCAATATATAACAACCTGCAATAATATTTGCAATAAATTAAGCATAAAGTTACAAAATAATATGGTTTAATTTTGCAAAAATAAATTTTAAAATATTCCCAGAATATATTCTACACTATAATACTGAGAGTTATATGTGTGGATTATGAAATTCAACTCTTTTTTTTTTCATCTATATTTTTGAAACTTACTATAAAAGCTGTGTTTTAAAAACCTAGAACAAAATAACTAAATTTTTATAAAATAAAAAGTAAAAAAGTTGTTTTTAAGAATAACACAGAAGTGGGGGAGGTGGGTGGGAGAGCTGGGTGGGGCGGAGTAGGGAGGGGGAATCAAACACACGGTGATGGAAAGTGAGCTGATTCTGGGTGGTGAGCATATAATGCGATGTACAAACAATGTAATGTAGAATTGTACACCTGGAAACAATGTAATTGATATCAGTCAATGTCACCCCAATAAATATAACAATAAAAAAGAGAAAGAATAACACAGAAGTGAAAACCACTAAGGAAAGATAAAAGTTACATAAAAACTGAGTTTTTTTCTCTATATTGTACTCTAAACTATAATTTTAGTTTTGAGGCTGTGTTGAAAATATAGTCACATCTTTCACACATACATATATTGAAATATATGCATCTGTAGATGATATAATACAATGTATGTGGTTTTCTTCAACGTAATAAGGCATTAGGAAGAGTGGAGAGAGATAAAACAAGATTAGGTATGAGGATAATTTTTTAGTTTGATAAAAAATAAATGTTATATATATATATATATTATCTCTCCTTTTTTGTTTATGTATTAAAGTTTATATTACATAAAAGTTTTAATGCAATAAACAAAAGTAATTGAGAACCTATGAACTGTAGAAAATATTTGCAAAATGAATACCAAAAAATTAAATAAATTCTAAGGGTATAATAAACTCAAAGATCAATTAAAATATTGAATTGGCAAAGGACATGAACAGACAACTCACAAAAGAAAAAGAAAAGATGACAATGACCAATGAGCATATGAAAATAATTGTATGTTTATATAATAATATATTAGCTATATCTAACAATCGAGTAAATTTTATTTAAAATGAGATAGAATTTCTCAACTAGTAATAGTTTTTTTATTTTAGATTTATTATTTGAGAAGGCGAGAGAGAAAAATAAGCGGGGGAAGTCCCAGAGCAGTCTCCATAGTTGTGCATCATTATTTGTGACGTGGTTTCATTCCACACAGGCAAATGTGGGGCCTCCCGCACAGAATGCATGTCATCCCGGCAGTTACAAATTGTGCCATCAGTTCAGCATATGGACTTGCATGGGCCAGGGCCAGGGCCAGAAATCGAACCCTGTACCTTGGGATTGAGAGGCAAGCACTCAACCTCTGAGCTATCCTGGTATCCTTCAACTAGCAATAGTTTTAAAATGACGAAAGCAATTTCTGACTTGAATAAAATGGAAATTTAAAATATTGTTGATAAGTGTGTAAACTGTTACAAACTTCCTGGTAATATATATTAAAAATCTTAACATTTTACTTAGGCTTAGCGCCCAGAATTTTACTTCTAGTCATATAAAATGAAAATATAATCATGAATGTGTACAAAAATTTGGCCAGAGAAATTTTTTCAGTGATGTTTTATAATAGCAAAGGAGATGCAAATAACCTAAATGTGTATAAATAGGAACATTAAATCACTATGGAGGAATAATATATAAAATTTTTTCCTCATTCACTCTTCATTCATTCATTTATTCTTTTTCTTTTCCAAAAATATTTAACCACTGTCAGACATTGTTATGCTTTGGGAATACCATAGCAGATAAAAACACATACAATGTGTCAAGGAGGGTCATATGACAGAAAAAAGTTGGGGGTAGGGTGGCAGCTACTCGCTAGGAAGCCTCACTAGGGGGAGAGGAAAAAGGTGAGATCTGAAGAAATCTGTCATGCAGTAACCTGGGGAAGCAAAATCCCAAAACATTAAAATAATTCTGTGAAGAACATTTAAAACAGAAATATGTTCATGTCAAATTAATTATGGTGGGATAAATGTGTCAAAATCGGGGAAGCAGGGGTGGCTCAGTGGGTTAAGTGCTCACTTTGCAGCCCTGGGAACCAAGAATCAAATCCCGGCCCCGGCCCATGCAGACCCATATGCTGAACTGGGGAGTTCCCCCAGTTCAGTTCTCACCGGGGTGAAGACCCTGACCCAGTTCCTGCCCTGTGCAGCCCTGCCCACCTGTGGAATGAAACTATGTGGAAAAACCAATGATGTGCAATTATGGAGACTGTTCAGGGCCCTCCTCCTTCTCTCTGTATCTCTCTCTATCTCTCTCTCTCTCTCTCTCTCTCTCTGTCAAAAACAATAAAAATAAATCTTTAAAAAATGTGTCAAAATCACTTGTAATAGAGTAATAATATCTATACATAAGTATATCACACATATAATTGAAAGGATAGATAGATACCAAAATTTTAACAGAGGTTATTTTGAGTGGTGAAAATGTAGTGATTCTTTTTTTGTTTGTTTGTTTATCACTGACTTGTAAGTTCCTACAATAAGAAAATAACATTTTCTATAACATGCATTTCTTCATAAGAAGACAATTGATTTTAAAAGATTAATGAAGAGTCTTTGCATCTACAGAATTATGGTTGCAAACTCAGGTACTCTGGAGTTGAAGTGTGCTGAGTACTAAAGCCATAGGACACATGTTGTGCTTTTTCCTTAAATATTGAATACACTGAAATATCTGGAGAAACAATGACAGGCATTCAGTTAACTGACTATGTAAATTGCTAGGGAGCTCACACTACAATTGACAGGTATGCTTTACTTGGGTGATTTCTACTGGACTATTGTATAAGACTCATTTATTAAGCACATCCTATATTGCTATACCTAAGTAGTAGGCATAAGAGACAATATAGACAGGGCTTCTATATTCATGAAACTTGTATTCTAACGTGGATGGACCTAGAGGGTATTATCCCAAGTGAAATAAGTCAGAGAAAAATAAATACCATGTGATTTCACCTATGTGTGGAAACTGAAAAACAAAATAAACACACACAGAAATAAACTCATAGATACAGAGTACGAAGTGATAGGTGCCAGATGTGAGGGAAGTTGGGGGCAGGGGGCTGGGTGAAAAAGGTAAAGGGACTAAGTACTAATTGGCAGTTACAAAACAGTCTTGGGGATGTAAACTACAGCATAGAGAATAAAGTCAATAACATTATAATAACTATCTATGGTGTTGGGTGGGTACTAGACTTATCAGGAGAATCACTTTCTTTTTTTTAAAGATTTATTTTTATTGGTTGTTTTTTTTTTGACCGAGAGACAGACAAAGAGAGATGGAGAGAAAGGGGAGGGCCCAGAGCAGTCTCCATAGTTGACAACATTAGTTTTCCATTTAGTTTCACTCCACAGGTGGGAGTGGGGCTTCACAGGGCAGGAACTGGGCTGGGAGCCCCCCAACATAGGCCCCGGTAAGAACTGAACTGGGGGCACACCCCACCTCAGCATATGGGTCCGCCTGGGCCGGGGCAGGGATTCAATCCTCTGTCTCTGGGGCTGCAAAGGGAGCACTTAACCTGCTGAGCCATCCCAGTTTCCCAGAGAATCACTTTCTAAGTTATACAAATGTCTAACCATTATGCTATACACCTGAAATTAGTGTAAAATCATATTAAATGCCAACTGTAATTAAAAAATAAAAATAAATAAAAATATTCTAATTTTTATTATCAGAAGATAACTTTATAACATTTGTTAGTCAATAATTTTATTAATATTCATTCAACAAATATTTATGGAGTTCATGCTATGTCAGACAATGTTCTAGGTATTGGGAATATAGCCATAAACAACTACTCCCACAATTACCACAATTTAGACAAGTTCCAAATCAGGAAGACAATAATTTAAACATAACTAATAGAACTGTTATCTACGTGAATTTTAAAACTTGATCTAGGGAAAGCTGGGATGGCTCAGTGGGTTAAGCGCTCGCTTTGAAGCCCCGGGGACCGAGAATCGAATCCCGGCCCCGGCCCATGTGGACCCACATGCTGAACTGGGGTGTGCCCCCAGTTCAGTTCTTGCCAGGACCTATGCGGGAGGCTCCCGGCCCAGTTACTTCCCTGTGCCCACCTGTGGAGTGAAACTATATGGAAAACTAATGTCAACTATGGAGACTGCTCTGGGCCCTCCCCCTTCTCTCTGTATCTCTCTGTCTCTGTTTCTCTCTGTCAAAAATCAATAAAATAAATATTTAGAAAACAAAAAACAAACAAACGAAAAACTTGAACTAGTCATAAAGGTGCAATATGTTATAAAAAAATGATTTTCATATTTCTTTATTATTAAACCTTAGCCAAATATTAGTGAAAGCATTTTTCATCTTAGTGGTTTCCAAAATGATAGTATTGACCAGTGGAGGATAAGAAGATAATAATGTTCTTTTCCACAAAAAAGGACACTGGAAGAACATTCAGGTTGGAATGTTAAAAGAAAACAAAACTCACCTGCTGTGAGTGTTACTTATTGTAATTCCCTAAGTAAGCTTCATTCTCCAGAGGCCTGCCAGAGAAGACAGCTAATAAAGCTAAGCAACCTGGAAGTGTTGTGAATGCTAGATGGTGATTGACTAGAGATGCCATGATGGATAATTTTTGCAAATATCAAGCAGCTTGAGTAAGCAAGCTCTAATGTAATTGTGGGCTTAATTATTTGGAAAAAAGGGTAAATGGCACATGAACAAAATCCATAAGTGATACAAACCTGGGAGTTATAAATACCAATGAAAAGAAAAAATAGTACTGTGGTGTAAGGAAGTACCATGTATCACAAGGCAATAACTAAGAGAAGCTCTGCTTGGAAATGTGCAGGGGAGATGGAAGACTAATACTATCTGCTGAGCCTATTACCTGGAAAACTATATCTAAAAGCTTGCAAACCACATACTACTTCTTGTACACACATTATTGCACTTGTACACACTTTTTTTTTTTTTACTGTACATACTTTCATAGTTAAGATTTGTAATTTTCTGATATGGGTCCTACTTAACGAGTCTAGAGATAAATAGATTTTAATAGGACAACATATATATTTATTTAAGTAGGACCCAGGAATGTTGATAGCAGTTAATGGGAAATCAATTAAAAGAGAGTTAGAGAGTGATTCAATGGGTATCATTGGATTAAAAAAAAAATAATGCAAATATGGTGGTTATTATAGGCACTTATCTTTGATCATAGTTCAAACCTGCTTCTAACATCCTGGATACTCACCCAGCTTTTAGAGAAAGACACATAGGAACATTTTCTTTCAGTCTGATTCTCTCTCAAAGTATTTTTTCTCAAACTGTCACATCAAATTTTTTTTAAAGATTTATTTACTGTTTTAGACAGAGAGAGACAGAGAGAAGAGAGAGGGCCCAGAGCAGTCTCCACAGCTGTACATCATCAGTTTTCGACATGGTTTCTTTCTACACAGGCGGGTGGGAGATGCGCAGGGCAGGAACTGAGCTGGGGGCCTCCCACATGGGAGGCAGGCCCCCTTAAGCCAGGGGACAAACTGGGGGGTGAGAGCCAAACTGCCACGCCCCCCTCCTCCCCCCTCCTGCACAGGAAGCACACCCCAGTTCAGCATATGGGTCCACACGGGCTGGGGCTGGGATTCAATCCTCAGTCCCCGGTGCTGCAAAGCAAGCACTTAACTCACTGAGCCATCCTGGCTTCCCCACATCAAATTTAATAAGCATGTATTCTCTCCGTCATATGTCATTCTGTGGGTCTGGGTGTACTCCTGAAGCCACTAATTTTCTCAAAGGCAGTATTAGAACACCTCACAACCTGGCAGGAATTGCTTCTTCAATCAAGACCTACCACATGGGTGATTTGAGGATTCAGAGTACATATTTTTTCCACAATTAACTTTCTCTATAAAAATATCTTCTTTTTAAAATAGTGATATAGAAATATTAATATTTATTAATGGACACAACTCTATTTTAAAGGAATATTAAACAGAAGAAAAAATTTTACAAATATATTTGCACCTAGTTACAATTAATGATCTTTCCTTATCTCCAACTCTTAGTTTCAGTATTTATTAGTAACACTCACAAGTTCTACCTTCACATCAAACTTACCTGAAACATTTTTTGGTGTGGGAAGCTTCCATGATAAACCTTTGAGATCTTGATGGCCAAAATCTCATCTGCACAGTTCTTCTCTTATAGAAGTTTCATTCAGGTATGCCTCTGTTGTGCTTGGTGAGCAGGTGGTGCTGAGAATTCTCACTACTTCCCTACCCATTAGTTCCTCCTCTCCTCTTAGAAAAGTCAGAAAGTCACCTTTTCATCCCTCAAAGATTGGCTGAAACGGAAAAAGATCCTTATTATATAAATATAGTGTATATTTCTAAAAATAAATATACTACATATTTTTTAACATTTATTTTATTATTTTTGACAGAGACAGAGAGAGACAGACAGAGAGAAAGGGGAGGGCCCAGAGCAGTCTCCATAGTTGTACATCATCAGTCCTCGACATGGTTTCAGCATGCTCCCTCAAGCCAGGGGCTGAACCAGGGGGTGAGAGCCGAACCCAGGGCCTCCCGCATGGGAAGAACAGCCCAGTTCAGTGTATAGGTCCCCATGGGTCGGGACTCGATCCTTAGTCTCCAGGGCTGCAAAGCGAGTGCCCAACCTGCTGAGCCATGCCCAACCTGCTGAACTGCACCCAACCTGCTGAGCATCCTGGCTTCTCCATAAATAGTATTTTGAAAACTGATTACCTGCTTCTTTTCTTTCCCAGGAACTCATTCTTACCCACTCCCATTTGGCATTGGCCTCAACAACAAATACAGTTTATCACTTTTCGATCTAGCCCCAAATCCTGGAAACCTACTGAAATTGATTTGCTTCAAAAGACTTGGAAGTAGGATTATGCTAATTAATGTCAACAATCTGTTCTGGAGTGGAACAGGCAGAGGTAGCAGGAAGGCCTGACTTGTAGCATTTGCCATTTTTGTGATGTAAATACTCCCACCCTGGCTGGTTTCAGGTTTCCAATGTGACACCACTTAAGTGGAACTGGAAAGAAATAACAATCAGCTCATGCAAGCCAATATAGATAGGCTCCAACATGCCACTGGAACACTCAGTTTACTAATTCCAAACCTTTAAAATAGATTACATAGCTCATAAGAGGTTTCTGGGGTTTTTTTTGTTTTGGTTTTTTTTTGTTGTTGTTGTTGTTGTTGATTTATTTATTTATTTTTATATTATTTTATTTTATTGTTAAATTTAATGGGGTGACATTGGTTAGTAACAATCAGACAGTTTCCCAATGGACAACTCCACATCACATCACCCATGCATCGCATTATGTGCCCAGCTCCCAGAATCAGGTCCCCCTCCAACCCCATATATCTGGTGCCCACTCCCCCCTCCCCACACAAATCTCCCTCCCTCCTCCTCCCTCCTCTCCAGGTAAACACCAAACCATTGAGTGTGTCCATAATGCTGGTG
>PVKE010031389.1:0-19054 GCA_004027555.1 Craseonycteris thonglongyai
TCACTGTATGTGCCCTAATACTGTAGCATTGGCTACATACAGAATGTCCTATAAAGGCACTGTACCTTTTAGCCCATTGGATGTACTCTAATACAATGTAGCTACTATGCATGTGTCCTGATACAGCAGCTTTGGCTACACAGAACGTTCCTGTGCTGCAACTGTATGTACCACGGTGAGCCAATCACAACAAGCAAAGATTCAAAGGTTATAATAGACCGCCTCTCTGGCCAATCTGAGCAGGCTTTTTACTAGAACACAGTGTAGCTTCGGGTACAGAACATGTATAATTTGCATGCATAAAAAGCCTGCTTGGATTGGCTGAGTTAGAGAGGCGGTCCGAGCAGCCTTGCAGTGATTGGTGCGGGATCGAGTTGGAAAATTCGTTTAGCGGCATACCCAGACGATTTTCGGGATCGAGTTGGAAAATTCGTTTAGCGGCATATCGAGACGTTTTTCGGGATATACTCGGCATATAGGACGACCCCCGATTTTCGGTTGACTTTTTTTCGTTTCAAAAGTCGTCTTATACGCCGGAAAATACGGTAAATTCACGTTGTTTTGTTGTTTTTCCTTTTCATGGCTCAATAATATCCCCCTGTCTGGGCAGACCACAGTTTGTTTAATCCACTGATCTGCTGATGAACGTTTATTTGGGTTGTTCCCAGTTTGGGGTTATAAATAAACGTGCTATGAACATTTGTATGTAAAAGTCTTGTGTGGACATGTGCTTTTATTTCTCTTGGGTGCATACAGGCCTGATAATTAAGTTTGTGAACTTGCTACCATGCATTTATGTTGGCAGCACTGTACAAACAAGTTGGTAAGGTTTCATAACCTTGGTATATCAGTGTCTCATACCTGTGTTCGTGTGGACATGCGGTGGTGTCATGCTGAGTGGTGTTCATTATTGTTGTGTGTTTTTGTGTGATGTTGCAAAAATGTTGGAGTTTGAATTAGAGCAACGAACAAACATTAAATTTTTTGTTCAACTTGGCAAGAGTGGAAGTGAAATTAGGGAATGTTAGTCCAAGTTGATGGGGCTAATGCCATGAAGAAAACAGCAGTGTACAAACGGATTAAACATGTGTTTTTTTTGGTTATTTTTTTAAGATTTATTTTATTGTTTTTGACAGAGAGAGATAGAGACAGGAAGAGAGAGGAGGAGGGCCCAGAGCAGTCTCCATAGTTGTATGTCATTAGTTTTTTTGATATAGTTTCATTTCACAGAGGCGGGCGTGGAACCACACAGGGCAGGAATCAGGCCAGGAGGCTCCCCCCATGGCAGGCATGCCCCCCTGAGCCTGGGGAGAACTGGGGGCCTCCTACATGGAAACTTGCCCTGGCAGGAACCGAACTGGGCCCCCCTCACCCCATGGGAAGCAGACTACAGCTCAGCATATGGGTTCACACGGGCTGGGGCTGGGACCAGAACTTGATCCTCAGACCTCGGAACTGCAAAGCAAGAGCTCAACCTGCTGAGCCATCTTGGCTTCCCCTAAATGTTTTTCTGAACAGCAAGAAAGTATCACTGATGAAGAGAGGTTAGGGTGTCCAGTAATGAGCAGAACTGACAAAAGCATTGCAAAACTTCATCAAATTGTGCATCAAAATCATCGGCTGACTGTGAGAAGCATAGTAGACCAGGTAAATATCGATAGAGAAACAGAAAAATCTTCACTGAAAATCTTGGCATGTGAAAGGTATGTACAAAAATGGTCCTGAAGGAGCTCACTGATAAACAGAAGCAAAGGAGAATCGAAGTTTATCAAGATCTTCTGGAGAGGGGAAGCCGGGATGGCTCAGTGGGTTAGGCACTCACTTTGCAGCGCCGGGGACCAGGGATCGAATCCCGGCCCCGGCCCGTGCGGAACCATATGCTGAGCTGGGAGCTCCCCCAGTTCAGTTCTCTCTCTGTCTCTATATCTCTCTATCTCTCTCTCTGTCAAAAATAAATAAATAATAAAAAATATATATATATATTAAGATCTTCTGGAGAGGCAGGACGATGTTTTGGGCCGTGTTATCACTGGTGATGAAACATGGGTGTACCAATATAACCCTGAAACAAAGTGTCCAAGTGCACAGTGGAATTCAGCTAATTCTCCACAACCAAAAAATTTCCATTAGTCCAGATTAAGAGTCAAAACAATGTTGCTAACCTTTTTTAATATCAGAAGGATTGTTCATTATGAATTTGTACCAACTGGACAGTCAACCAAGTTGACTATTTGGAAGTGTTGAAAAGGCTGCATGAAAAAGAC
Source organism: Craseonycteris thonglongyai (assembly GCA_004027555.1). Taxonomy (NCBI): domain Eukaryota; kingdom Metazoa; phylum Chordata; class Mammalia; order Chiroptera; family Craseonycteridae; genus Craseonycteris; species Craseonycteris thonglongyai. The sequence continues at coordinate 2,265 of PVKE010031389.1, forward strand.
AAGAGAATGCCAGGATAGCTCAGTGGTTGAGCTCTATCTAGCCTTGTAATCGTGAGGTCCAGGGCTTGATTCCCAGCCCTGGCCCGTGCAGACCCATACGCTGAATTGTGGCACAACTGGTAACAACTGGCATGGCTCTGGTTTGGAGGCTAAAGTTCCTGTCTCCTATGTGGGAGGATCCTCCTGTCCCCCTTCAGTTCCTATCCACCTGTGTGAATTGAAACCATGTCACAACTAATGATGTGCAACTATGGAGACTACTCTGGGCCCTCCCCCTCCTCTCTCTCTCTCACTTTCTCCTCTCAAACAATAAAATAAAATGTTTAAAAAAAAACTTAGATGAGAACAACCTGAACTTTTCACCAACAACTCATAGCTCTTGCATCATGACAATGCACCAGCTCACATGGCACTGTCTGTGAGGGAGTTTTTAGCCAGTAAACAAGTAACTGTATTGGAACACCCTCCCTATTCACCTGGTCTGGCCCCCAATTACTTATTTTCTTTACCCGAAGTTAAAGGAAATATTGAAAGGAAGACATTTTGATGGCATTCAGGACATCAAGGGTAATATGAGAAGAGCTCCTCTGATGGCCATTCCAGAAAGAGTTCCAAAATTGCTTTGAAGGGTGAACTAGGCACTGGCTTTGGCGCATAGCTTTCCAATGGGAGTACTTAGAAGTTGACCACAGTGCTGGTCATCAAGGTATGTAGCACTTTTTCTAGGATGAATTTGTGAACTTTTCAGACTTAGTATATTAGTTATTAATTTCTGTGTATCAAATCACCCCAAACTTGGTGCCTTAACACAGTAAACCTTCATTGTCTCACAGTTTCTGAGGGTCAGGAATTTGGGGGTGACTTGGCTGGATTTTTCTGGTTCAGGATTTCTCAGGAGGCTGCAGTCAAGCTGCCAGTGAGGGCTGTCTCATTTGAAGGCTCCACAGTGGGCTGGATGAGCCCTTTCTAGGATGACTTCCCCATGTGGTTGCTGGAGGGAGTCCTCAGTTCTATTCCACATGACTGCTCAGGAGGATAGTCTAGACTTCTGTTAAGACCACTATTAGAGCGAGCAAGGGGAGCTCAAGATGGAAGCCAAAGACATTTCATAACCTAATCTCTGAAGTCACATCTGCCATATCCTATTTGTTTGCAGTGTTAACACTAAATTCAATCTACATCTTAGATGGGGCAAATTACACAAGGCCATGAATACCAGGCAGCAGGGCCCACTGGGGGTCATCCTAGAGGTTATTACCACCATTCCCTATTTTAGTAATTAAGCAAACATTGAGCTTCTGTTGTTTCACAAGAAGTGTCTCCTTGGCAATTTACAACAGCTTTCTGATAAAAAAAAAACTAACATTATGCCTACTTTATAAAGGTTGTCCCAAAATTCATGCAAGATTCGCAATTTTCGTACAAAATTACTTTTTGTGTGAATTTTGGGACAACCTTTAGATGGGGAAATAGGCCCAGAGAGGTGAAGTCACCTGCCTAATGTCCACACCAGAGTAAGAAGCAAAAGCAAGATTCAATGATGCGCTTTAAATCCTGAATCAGGATTGTTATTTTTTTATTTTTTACTCCAGAAAAAGAAAAGAAGCACCAGGAGAGCTCAGTTCCTTCATTGACTTCACACACATTTATCTGGCACCCATTTTATGCCAGGTGCTGTTGCAGGCCCTGGGGATGTCACACAGAACAAGCTGGACCAAGTTCCCTACACATGTGGAACTCACACACACAGGTGACTGACCACTCTCCAGTGTAGCACCTGGCACACAGGAGTGCTGCTGGAGGAGGGAAAGGCTCGTGCTGGCTGGACATAGGACCCCAGGGTGACTGAGAACACATGGTCACCACCCACCTGGAGTTCACAGTATGGTGGAGGATAAGGATAGCAAACCATGTCTACAAACCAATAACTCATCCATCTTTCCTTCAATATTTATTGAGCACCTACTGTGTACCTGGCTGGGTTCTAGATACAGCAGCAATCAAGACAGACACAAACACCCTGTTTTATAGAAGGGGGATACATGAGTAAAGAGATAAAGAAAAAATATTATTTCAGGCTGTGAAAGGGCAAGGGGGGAAATCCAATAGGGTGGTGACTGGGTAGGGGGTAGCATTAGGAGGACCTGCCTGACTTCCTTCCCTGGATGAGGTGATCTTTGAGTCAAGGCCTGAGTGACATTGTTGTTGTTTCCTTGGTTGTGGTTTCTTTAAGTGGAGCTTTTGTCCATTTGCAGAAAGGGGGCCATCCCAGGAGTCCCTTGCCCTGGCTGAGGTGGGGATGGAAGCCCCAAAGATGAGAGTTCCAAGGAGCTAATCTTCTCAGCCTCCTAATCAACTAGCAAATGGAGACTTTGAACCTCCCCTCACCCCTTATCTCCACACAGGAGAGCACCGCCAGTCCAGGTGCAGCTGGGAAGGCGTGTGAAGGGATCTGGGCAGGGCCAGGATTGGGGAGGAGGTAAGGGGTTCAGCCAGGTCAGGGCTAAGAGAGGTGCCATAGTCAGAGAACTGTGGGTAATGGCATCTTGGTTTCTTTGACTGTAAAATGGGACATGTCAGGCTTTATTTTTTTCTCCTCATTCAGTATGCATTGATTGAGTACCTCCTGTGTGTCTGGGCCTTGTTCTAGGTCTCTTTTACTCAGAGGCCAGATAGTAAATATTTTAGGGCTGTTGCAACTACTCAAGTCTGCGGGTGAGGGTAAAAGCAGCCAAACTCTATACATAAATGCAGGGGCATGGCTATATCCCAAGAATATCAACAGGGTATAGTAGGGTTGGTTGAAAGGGCTTAAAGCAGTACACTGGGGTACAGCAGTCACTTCATTAGTACTTGTTGCTGCCTGGAATATAGCAGGAACTGCATTAATACCTGTTTTAGAGTAGGCACTCCATAATGTTTTTGCCCTGTCTAGTATACAGCAGACATTAAAGTTTTGTCCATACCTCGTTAGATAGCAGGCACTGTACTCATGGCTGGCCCACACCTGGTAAACAGCAGGTGCTGCATTAATGCTTGGCTGCGTTTATGCTCCTGCAGCCCCACTCCTGGGCCCAGTATACAAGAGGTGTTCCATTAATGCTCATTTCAAGAATGGATGGGAGGAAGGTTCTTTCGTGTTAGGCAATGCCAGGGTAGTTGCAGGAAAACCATGAAGGGTGGGACCCCAGTATCTCCCCTGGGGCTGAGGTCTCCCAGCCCCACTACCACATTGGCGAGGTCCTTGCCTCCCGCTCTTCAGCGGAGCTGGGGCGAGTGAGGCCGAGCGAGACCGAGCGGGGCCGAAAGGGGCCGAGCCAATCGGCCGAGTCCGCCACATTCCCACAATCCTGGGCGGTCCCGCCAGGCTCCCGGCTGCGCGTCCCCCTTCCCACGTCGGCGCAGCCTAACCCGTGGGCGCGCCCGCCCCGCCCGTGTGACGCTCCGCCCATCCCGCCCGTTAGTCCCGCCCCCGCGGCGGGCGCGCGGGCCACCGCCCCCTCCCATTGGCCGTGTCGCCCGCCCGTCGGCGCTGTGCCGCGAGGGTTAGGTTGTGCAGTGCTGTCGCTCGGTCGCGGCGGCTGCGGTTGGCGGCGGAGGTAGCGGCGGCGGGGGCGCGGGCGGAGGTTGACCGGGCTGGAGTACACGGCGGAGTGGGACCGGCTCTCGCAGGCAGCCCAGCGGACCGGCCGGCCCCGGGGCCAGCACCAACGGCCAAGGGGGTGCGGCCGGGGCGGCTCCGGGTGAGGGCCGGGCCGGGGGGCGGCGGCGGGGGCGGCCGGCGGGCGGCCGGGGCCGGGACGATGACTCTGGAGTCCATGATGGCGTGTTGCCTCAGCGATGAGGTGAAGGAATCCAAGCGGATCAACGCCGAGATCGAGAAGCAGCTTCGACGGGACAAGCGCGACGCCCGACGCGAGCTCAAGCTGCTGCTGCTCGGTGAGTGGGGCCGGGCCTGCCGGGATCCGTGGCCGGCTGTGCGCGTGCTGGCCGGGCGGGGCTGACGCTGCCGGGCTGCCCACAGTCCATGCCGGTGCCCGTGCTGTTTTCGGTGGGGGTCTTGCACTGTGCGTAGTGGGGGCCGGGACCGGGGCCGGAGCCAGGGCCTGGGCCTCAGTCCCTGGGACTCAGTCCCTGCCCGTGCTGTTCACAGCGGAGTCTGTGGCCTTGGGATGAGCCCCTGCCTGTGCTGTGCTTCGTGGGAACCCCAGTCTTCGGGGGCTGCCCCTGCCTGTACTGTACTATTCACAGTGAGGCCCTGATCCCTGTGGGGTCAGCTGTTGCTTGTGCCGTCCAGGTCAAGGCCCTAGGTCCTCAGGGGCAGCCAGGTGCCTGTGCTGGCCCGGTGGGGCCCGACCTTGTCCATGCTGCCCATCTCCAGGCCATCTGGTATCTGTGGGGTCAGCCCACAGGTGTGCTCCACATGAGGTCTGTTTCTTCAGGGCCAGCTCCTGTGTCTGCTGCCCATGTTGAGTCCCTGAAACCCTAGGGTTCAGCCTCTGCCTCTGCTGACCACGTCAGTGCCCTGAATTGTCGGGGTCGGCCTGTTGCAGTCCATGGCAGGTTCCTGATCCCATTGGGGTCAGCCCTGCCTCTTTTGTCCAGGTGGGGCCGTTGGAACTCTGGAGCGTTTGCCTCTTCCCAAGGGATGAACCCCCTCTATGCACAGGGCTGGTTCTCTGTCCCTACCCCACCGAGTGTCCCCCCTGGCTGTCCCCAGCATCTGTTCAGGCCCAGACATTTGCACTGTAATCCGCAGATTTACCTCTTACCTCCCAGGATCCTGTCTTGACTCTTCCCACCAGGTGGAGCCCTGTTCCCTCTAGCAGGGCCTGTCCCCTTCCCAGCCCCCATTCCCTCAGGTCCTTCCCCTGCCCTCTCCTCCCTCTGCAGAAAAACTGTTTTCCTCAGAAAGGGGTACAGCCCGTTGGGGAGAGTATAGCCTTTCCTCTCTTCTTAGGGTCTCTATTTTAGCTGAAGGCCGGGGGTGGGTGGGGAGCCCTGAAGGAGCTTTTGCGGGTTTTTAGAACCAGCCAATGCAACTTGCAACCTTCCCCAAACTGTTTCCTTCTGCCTTGGTGGGAGCTGGTTTTCCCAGGTACTCCTCCCTCTGGGAAAGATTCCTGTCTGAGTTCCCTTCTCCTCAGGGCACACCTGTTGCAGTGAGTGAATTGGCCCAGCTGTCAGCAAAGTGTTGTCACCCCAAATAAGGGCTATTGAAGGACTTACTTCTTCCGACAAAGGCAAGAAGGTCGTTTTCAAAACAGAAACCAGGGCCCTTCCCTGTCCTGATCCCTGCTTCATTTTCATTTCTGGACTGCGGGAGGGTTGGAAATGAAAGCCACACAGAGGTAGCTTTGATGGGCCTAGGGCAGGAGGAGGGGCGGAGGGTTTAGAGGTATAGAGTCTGATGGTAGACGTTGGCATTGATGGCCCTTTGGGAGGTGACAGGCCTTGGCCAAAATGCATTGCTTTTCCTGATTGCAAGGTACTCCTGGGAACTCCTTTGATGAAATACCTTCCCTATTATTTTTTCCAAACATATATTCTGATTTACCTATCTGCAGAAAAGACAGAGAGTAAAACTTAAAGTTTGGAGGAAACTTGGAGTGGGGTTGAAATGGCACTTGGGAGGGTCTCGTGGCACTGGCCAGCTTTTGCAGTAGGCACTAGAATTAATTTTGGGAGGGGGTTTAGAAATTAGGGGCTTCTTAATGATATCAGCTAGCCTTGCTTAGGGCTGCGTGAGACTCCAGGCACCCCTGCCTCCTGTCCTGAGCATGTCCAAGCTTCAGAATAATGTGTGAATCAAGGTTGCACATTAGCAGCCCAAGCTTCTGCAGCCTTGCTGTGTGTCTGCAGTCTCCCTGGGCTGGGAGGCCCCCCAGAATTCCTGCTGGGGATTTGGAAGTAGCTATGCCTTCTAGAGGGCGTGGGGAGTCAGCTGCAGGGGCACCTATACCTGCGGTCCCACTCCCCTGCTCTGAGACCCTAGGGAGGCACCCAGTTGGCCCCTGCCAGCCTGCATGATGGGGGATTGGGGCCTGTCTCCATTAGTTAACGTTGTAGGCATTGGGGGGCAGGTAGGACAGTGAGGCCAATGTGAATTCTCAGATCCAAAGTGAAGAGTCCTGACCCAAGGAGGGCAGCCCTCAGTGCTGAGCAGAGGTCCAGGGATGTGCAGGGTTAGGGGCTGTCCTTGAGATGCTGCCTCAGTCAGTAATTCCACAGGCTTTGGACCCAGGACTTCTTCAGGAACCCTGAGAACACTTCCCACCAGGCAGCCTATCCTTCCAGAATAGGGACATTGTTTTGGGAGGACTTGGATGACTAGAGGACAGGGTGGGGTATGAGAGTGCAAGGAGAACATTCTTACTGAGCACCCTCTGCCTGATGCCTGACTTGCTTATAGGACTTATTCCACCCCCCACCCAGCAAACAAACCACTGGGTGGGGACTGTCCCAATTTTGTAGGGAGAAAATTGAGGGGCGGGCTGAGTTTTCCCTGCTGTGGGAGCTGTAGACCACTTGGTCCTGCTGCACAGGAATGCCACTGCTCCTGCCCTCTGTGGTCTGGGCTGAGCGTCTTCCACCCCTTAGTCGCTATACTCTGTGGCACTGGTGTGTGGGTCCTGTTTCTATGAGGTTCTGGTGGTGCCCACCCTGGCACCTGGGCTCTGGGCCTGTTTGAGATTTTGGTGGTGCCTGCCCTGGAACCTGGTTTTGGAGTGTTACTGTCTCTGGAGATACCCTTGCTCACTTGCCATGTCCATCTGCTGTCTCCCTGGGGCTGTATGCACTTGACCTGTGGACCTCTCAGCCTGTTGGGGGTTTTAATGCCCTGTCCTGGTAGTGGGAGTGACTGGCCTGTGACGCTTCTGGAGCTGGACTCCTTCCCTCAGAGTGGGCCACCCGTGTGGGCTGTCCCCAGTGCTCCCTCCATGCTCCTTTTTATTTATTTATTTATTTATTATTATTTATTTATTTATTATTTATTTTTATTGTTTTTGACAGAGAGAGAGAGAGAGAGAGAGAGAGATACAGAGACAGAGAGAGAACTGAACTGGGGGAACTCCCCAATTCAGCACGTGGGTCCTCACGGACCAGGGCTGGGATTCGGACCAGGGCCGGGATTCGGACCAGGGCCGGGATTCGGACCAGGGCCAGGATTCGATCCTTGGTCCCTGGCGCTGCAAAGTGAGTGCTTAACTCACTGAGCCATCCCGGCCTCCCCCTCAATGCTCCTTTTTGAAACTGACTTCTAACTTCTCAAAGAGGCATCTCTTTTCCATATAGCAGGGTCTCCCCATAGCACTTGGGAAACAGGTCAGTCTCTGTTGGGGCTGCCCTGGACACTGTGGGGTATTGAGCAGCCTCCCTGGTCCCTCACATTGTGACAACCACAGATGTCCCCAGACATGGCCCAGTGTTTCCTAGGAGCAGGACAACCCCTGTTTGAGAACCCTTGCTTCTGGGTAGTACACAGTGTAAAATGCATGTTGCAGAGCTGGTATATAACCAATGTAAATTATTTTGTTAGATATTTCATGATTGCTTAAAAAGTGCATATATTTGTTTGAAGGGTCTGAAGCCCTATGTGTGCATCGACATTAATTATACATATGAATGCATAGATAACAGGTCATTAGTGTGGTAGCTCTGAGGTTCCAGGCTGTGTCCTTTTTAATGTCTGTCTGTCTGTCTGGACGGGTGTGGGATGGCAAGTGTGTCTGCACAGCCAGTATGCTGTGCCATCTGCTGTGGGCGGATGCCCGCGAAGCCCTGTCAGGAGCTTTGGGGTGGGGGTCTTGAGCAAGCCTGTAGGCTTCTGTACAGCCCTTTGCTAGGACTTTTCTGTCACTTGGAAGGAAACCACCGAGGGGGCCTCTTGACTTTTTCTTTGGGCAGTTTTCCCATTTGAGACTTGAGGCCTTCCATGGGAGCCCCATTCTGGTGGCCTGGCGGCCTGGCTGGGCTGAGCCCAGCGGCTCCAGGGATTTCTAAATAAAGTAGGGCGGTGAGTTCCACAGGCTTCCTGTCAGCCTGCTCTGGCCCCCACAGGGCGGTGAAAAGGCCCGGAATCCAGCATGGGGTGTGGTGGCCCTTCGGGAAGGGTGTGCCTCTCAGTGCTTTGAAGCACAGAGTGAAGGGTGGCCACCAGCTCCTGGCAAAGGCCCAGCTCAGTCCCCTGCAGACCAGGAGAGCAGGAAGCGCCCTTGGGTGGCCTCTCATCAGCTCCTGGATTCTCCTGGGGCTGTGGAAGGAACTTGACCCACCCCAGGATGTGTTTTATGGGCTTTAAATTAAAAGTAAATTAAATGTTTTGGGCTAAAAGGGTTTGCTTTCCCAAGTGCATTCCCTGAAAGTGTCTCAGGAGTCCACAGTGCTCTTGGACCCAGCGGTCCCCTTGGTTTCCCAGCACATCCGGGAGGAAGGCAGTGCCTGGGCAAGACTGTCCCCATGCCACATGAGGCCTGTCCCTGGAGCACCTCCCTACAAAGGACAATTAGTGTTGCAGGAGCTCGGAGCCTGGCCTTACCAGGTGTGTCACTGGGCTCTGGGGCTTCATTTGCATGGAGGACAGCAGTGTTTCTGGGTGCGGATCTGCGTGTGCTGAGCTGTGCTGGTCACTGCGGTGAGACTGGAGGAAGTGGTCGGCCTCAGACATTTAACCACAGGAGGTTTCACTTTCTGCTTCTTGTGGTAAAGCCCTCCTCAGTGCAGCCCCAGAGCACATGTGCTCATCGCTGCCTGTGGTCCTGGGCATTTGGAGTGGCATGCAGGAAACTACACAGAGCTTAGATGAGGATCCTTGGCAGAGGGGCACATTTGTGCCTTCATTTTTTTTTTTTTTTTTAAGATTTATTTATTGTTTTTGACAGAGAGAGAGAGATACAGTCAGAGACAGAAGGGGGAGGGCCCAGAACAGTCTCCATAGTTGCACATCATTGGTTTTTCCACATAGTTTCATTCCACAGGTGGGTGGGGCTGCACAGGGCAGGAACCGGGCTGGGGTCTTGCCCTGGTGAGAACTGAACTGGGGGCACTCCCCAGCTCAGCATATGGGTCCGCACGGGCCCGGGCCGGGACTCGATCCTCGGTACCTGGGGCTGCAAAGCGAGCGCCCAACCCACTGAGCCATCCTGGCTTCCCCACATTTGTGCCTTCTCTGTTCGTACCTTCAGGCGGGTTCTTCTGGTCTGGGATTCTGAGCCACATGGGGTGAATAGAGCAGGATAGCAGTGGGGAGGAGCAGTCCTATCTCTGTCCCCCCCCCCCCCCCGGGCATTCCTTTTCCAGTTGGCATCTGCCACCTGTTTACTGGGGACAGTCAGTCTCAGTTGGGCTGGTGTCCCTGAGCAGTGGATGAGATTCAAGGCCATCTCCATGAGCTTTGGGAGCACCCATGTGTGGGGTTCTTTTTTGGTGGAACTCAGCTGCTTACAAAACCAGGACCCTGGACCTCAACTGGCTGGCTTGTGGGAGGGGGTGTGCAGCCACTCACCAGTGTTCATAGTTCCTGTGCCTCTGGGTCTGTGGGCTCCCCAGAGGGCCTTAGGGCACCTGGCCAGTTATGGGCACATCACCCAGCCAGGGTGACTACTCATTCCCTCCACTGCCTCCCACCTCCAGGTCCTCACCACCCCATGGCATATAGCACAGAGCCCTTGCGGGCCTCAGAAATGTGTGTGGATTGTGATTTGTGATTGAATTCAGTCCCCCCAAGGGACTGGAATGGGAATCATCTGGTGCCTGCTAATGCCTCAACTCGCCTGGTTGTGAAGCTTCACCTGCTTATGGCCCTCTGTTCCACTGTGTGGACATGGACTCCAGAGTACAGCTTGCAGCTGCCTCTCTGAAGTCCCCTGAAGGTGGCCTGGGCTCATTTGGGGGCCCATGCCAACAGGTAGTGGGCAGCAGCAGAGGTGCTAGCTTGGTTTAGACCATGGTGACTCAGTCCTGTACCCCAGCCTCAGTTTCCTTATCTGTCAGATGGAAATGGTGCCCTTGCTCCCGCAGCACAGTTGTAGGATGAAATGCTGCAATGCCACCAGGGCACTCAGCACACAGTAGGTGCTTAGCAAGCAGGAGCTTTGTCCTATTGTCATTACCCTTCCCACTAGATGCTTTGCATAAGTTGCTGTATAAAAGCTACTGGTATATCCCTTGAAGTTGGGTATCCATACCAGGACTGAGCTAGAGAGTACTGGAGTGGGGTTTCTGTCCTTGTGTGACTCCTGAGCCTCTGTTTTCTTTTCTGTGAAATGACAATAATTCTACTGACTTTGTAGGATAATTGCAAGGTCGAAGTGGGATGACGGGTATTAAGCTTGGGAGCACCGTCTGTGTTATTTTTATTCTCGGTGTCTGCACTGGTCGGTGGGTTCTTCTGCTGTTGAGTGGGGCTTCCCTGTTCTATAGCAGGGTCCCTGGAGCTCAGTTCTCAGTGGTTTGGCTATCTCAGTCCTTCATGTGGTCTGCAGCGCCTAGATGGTGCTGTGCGTGGTAGGTGTACTGTAAACACTGTGGAAGGAGTGGGGATTGGTGGACACTCCCCTTTCTGCTCCGTGTCTACTCGTGGACCTGGATCAGGGTGTAGAGTTGGAAGGGACCAAAGTTGACAGGTCATACTCCTCAGAGAGACCTGGGGGTTGGGAATGTGACCAGGAGGCAGGTTACCTCATGTCTGCCCCATCAGTACTCTTGTCTGAATCGATGGGGATGTCGCTGAGCTTGGCTGGACATGGGTTTGGGCAGGACTGGGGGCAGGACCAGGTTCCCTCACTCTCAGGGGCTTCAGAAAGGGCTGCAATAAGACCCAGCATCTGGGGACAGAAGTAGGAGCTCAGAAGGCACCTGCCGAAATGGTAGTCATGGTCAACGCCACCCTCTGGCTGTTGCACAGTGGCCTCAGTTGCAGCAGGTACCGAGGGTGATTAGTGTCTGCACCTTGGAGGCCCCCAGGCAGGAGACTCCAGTCCCACTGACTTTACCTTGTCATGGATATAAGATGATGTGATAACTCCAGTGGTCCATGATTTCTGTCCTTCTTCCTGTCCCCTACCAGTGCAGAAGCCCACCAGTGCGTTCTCTCTTGTGGTCATGAGGCCCCAATGCACTTAATGTTCTCTCACTTCCCTATGGCAGTGGTCATAGAACAGGAGAGATGGAAGTCCTGGGGTGGGGGAGACGCTATGGTTGTGAAGCCAAAGACCCGAGTCTCCTGAGGTCCAAAAGTTACCTAGGCTGTGTGATCTCGGTAAAGCTGTTCAACCTCTCTGTGCCTCAGTTCTCTAACCTGTCCAGGTAGTGATGGGGTGATAGTTGTACCACTGAATGTATGAGTGAATGAGTAAGGGCAAGAAGAGTGTGTGAAGGGTTTTGCATTTTCTGTTTCCCCTGCATAAGGTTGGCTTTGAACTCAGACCTGTTGACAGCTTGAGGTCCATGTTGCATTTTCAGGTTTTGTTTCCAGGAGACCAGGTTTGTGGCTATACTATTTCCTGAGCCTCCCTGTGATCCTGAGGGTTCCTGGCCCACATCCCAGAGTGATGGATAGCCTGGCGACAGTCTTGAACCCCAGCTTCTGACTCCACATGCTCAGGTTCTTGTTGCCAAGTTGAAGCTGCCTGACCCTGGGATCATGGGTCTGATGACCTGTACATCTGAGTTCGTCAGCGATATCAGACAAGCACCATCCTTCCTGTCCTCCAGGTCATGGCTGATGGGGAGTTGAGCCCCTTTTCTCTCCCATATTTGGGGGTGTCTGCCAGGGCTCAGGGCTCAGACTCACTTCCTCCTGACCTGATGTTCTAGATCTGGTGGGTTGGCAGCCTCCTTCCCTCATGAGGGGCTTCTCTTTTCCTTCTTTTTTTCCAGTTAATCTCAGCTGGGGCAGTGCTCAGGACAGTGCCCAGGGGCATCCTGCAGGCCCTGGCCTTGCTATGTCCCAGCCAACCTACTAGGCCTGTGGGCAGGCAGAGCAAGCCCTACTGCTGCCTTCCAGGAGCTCATCTGGGATGGGGTAGGACCCTTGACACCTCCTCTGCACTCCCTCCCACCCTAGCCCCCTTTTTCAGAGTAGCCAGAGGTCTTTTTCTTTCTGCTTTTTTTTTTTTTTTTTAAGATTTATTACATGAGAGAAGGTGAGAGAGAAAGACAGAGAGAAGGGGGGAGGGCCCAGAGCAGTCTCCATAGTTGTACATCGTCAGCTGTGACATGGTTTCATTCTACACAGGTGGATTTGGGGCCGCATGGGGTGGGAATTGAACTGGGAGCTTCCCACATGAGAGGCGAGAACCTTTGCTGCCATCCTGGCAGTTACCAGTTGCACTGCAGTTCAGCACATGGGTTTGCACTGGCTGGGACTTGGAATTGTGAGGCAAGTGTTCAACTGCTGAGTTATCCCGGCATCCCAAGAGGTCAAGTCTTGCCTTCCCACCTCAGGGGAGTCTGGGACCAGCGTCATGGATTGGGGCCAGGTTTATTTGGGAAAAATTTGTGCAGTGCCTTCTGTGGCCATTGCTAGGGGCTGGGTTCAGTAGGCCACAGTCAGAGCACTGACCTGTGTAGTGGGCCCCCAGCGTGTGGAAACTGGGGACCAGCAGACCTCACAGACATAGAATAAATGTGAGCAGATGGGGACCTGGGGGTGCTGGGCATTTCTTGGAAACTGAATTCAGGTTTCTGCAGGAGCTTAGTGGGTTGGAGGGGAAGAGCCATGGGGGTGGTTTGTATTTAACAGTGATATTGACAATTGGCATGCAGCTGTGGGTGCCCATGGACGTCCTCTTCAAACATTGGGCTCATGGTGTTAACTGAGGGACCCAAGGGGGCGGGCAAGGGGACCCACAGACATGAACTTGAGGTTTGACTGCAGCCAGGACCCGCTTGGCTTCTTTATAGGTTGGTGGTGTGTATGTGTCAGTCCCTCAGTGTTACCATCTGTGTAGGCACCTGAGTCCACAACTGCCGTTAGGGTCCTGAGCATTCCCAGCACCAAAGGGACCCTCATATCACCCTTTTCTACTCCCTGCCTCCCCACCCTACCAGTAACCACCCATCTGTCCTCCACCTCCATAGTTGTGTCATCTTAGAAATGTACCTTGTAGCTTCCTGGGGTTGAGTTTTTCCTACTTGACATAATTCTGTGGAGTCTCTCGGCCATAGTGTGTGTCCATGGGGCTTCCTTTTCATTGCTGAATAGGGTTCGTGGAATGGATGGGCCACAGTTTGTAACCAACCATCTACCTGGTGAAGGACATCAGGGCTGATGCCACTTTTTGGCTATGTAAATGAAGCTGCCTGGGACGTTGTGTGCAGGTGTCTGAGTGGATGTGTTTTCCCCTGGCAAGTGTCTGCAGAGCTCATGGGTCCAGGGCAGCTGCCCCCTGCATGGTTGAGGGCCAAGTGGGTGCTGTAGACCAGTCCACGTGGACAGAATAAGGCCTGATCATGGTGTCTCGCACATGAGGGAGCTTGCTTTTCTCAAGGGGGTTAGCTGTTGAAGGTTTTGAGCCAGAAGGACATGGGTGACCAATCTCCTACGGGGAGTGGGACCAAGGGCCAGGCTCACAGGATGAGTTGGAGGTGGGAGGCTGAAGGCCAAGGGAAGGTCAGGAGGGCGGAGCTGGTCAGGACCTGGGGTGATAGCAGTGGGCATGAGGTGCAGGCGGGTCTCACGCCCAGACACTTCTCTGTGCAGTTGGACATTGGGTTGGGCATGTGGGGGATCTAGAGCCAAAGACTGTTGCAGGTGCCCGGTGCTGACAAGATGTGGCAGTGTCTGAGTTGGCCAGGAGACAGGGCAGCTCTAAACAAGGGCTGCAGCCAGAGCATCTGAAACAGCAAACCTGGTGGCTTTGGCCGGCTCCAGGTCACCCAGAGTCTGTCCCTCCCCTCCCTCCTGAGCACAGCAGTGGCCAAGCACCTCTCAGGCCAACTGGGCCTGGCCTGGTTCAGGGCGAAGGGTTCTGCTGACTCCTGCCTCCCATGCTGCAGCTCCTGGCTCAGAGGCCACACTTGGATCTGGTGCTGGTACCTCCTTGCTCAGTCACTGTTGGCCCAGAACACAAGTGACACGTGACACATTGTGCCTTCGTCAGTGAGCCTGCCCTCTTTTCAGCTGCCACCCCTACACTCCTTTGTCTGTCCTTTGCAATGTGACAGCTGCCCTGGCCAGGGTCACTAACCATCCCATGTCCCAGACCACACGTTTCTTTTGCTTTTCTCTCAGCTTTATTGAGATATAATTGACATGTAATGTGTATGTTTAAGGTGTACAACATGATAATTTGATGCACATATATATTTGCAAAATGATTGCTATAATTAGGTTAGTTAACACATCCACCACCTCAGAAACTTGTGCCTTTTTTTGGGTGCCTTTGGCCTATTCTGGAGGTGATCATGGCTGCTCTCTTTGCAGCGTGAGGGGACTCACAGACTGGATGATGCTGAGGTTTGGAGGGACTTGCATGACCGTGGCCACACACCTCATCTCCAGGGGCCTATCCCCTTCCCCAGGCTTCCTGAGCATCCTGTTGCTTGTTTCTTGAGTTTAGGTGAATGTCCCAGATGTGTTGTCTCTGTTCATCACCCTCATTCTCCCTCGACCATCTTCTTACCATTTGTGAGGTGGCTAGCATTCAAAATCCCTCTGCAGACACCCCTGCCACACACTTTTCTTCTATCCTCTCTTGGGTCCAGGCTTTGTCACATGCTGTTTTACACCGTGTGTGTATACATATGTGTGTGGTGTGCTTGTGTGCATGTGTTTATGTGTGTGACCTCCCCAGTGTGCCTGCACTGCCTCTGGAGAGCTCCATGGGAGGTTCTCATGGTCTTTTTCACCTCCATTATTAGAAAGCCAGTGTGAGGCCAGTTTCTCCTCGCCTGGGTGGTGATCTGGGTGGTTTTTAGACTCTTCGCTTGCCCTCCCAGCATCCTGGTATGAGAGCTGAGGCTGCTTTAACTTCTATTGTTGTGGCCTTGGCAGCACGAGGGGCCTGTGGCCTGAGCATGGGACCCACCTGGCTCAGCCTCGGGCCGACCTGCAGGGCTGTGTCTGAGTTTTGACCTTAATTCCTGCACCTATTGCTGTTACAGTGAGAGACCCTGGAAATGCACTAGACCCAAGAAGAAAATACACTAGAAATTACATTCCTAGCACCCCATCCACCCTTTCCCACAGTGTGTGGTGAGGGAGGGGCAGCACCAATACCTCTGAGGAGACATAGGGTGATGAGCACACTGCTGCATGCCCTCTGCCCTCTGGACCTCAGGAGGTTTGGTGTAAGTGGGCATTTGGCCTCTTGTATATTTTGTGACAGAGGTAATTGTCTGAGGTGGGATGAATGCAGGACGGTGTGGGGGTAATTACCAGGTGATGACAGAACTAAAGTCATACTTATTCTAGAAAGGATCTGAAGTGGTAGATAAAAGTACCAGAAAGAACAGCTGCAGACAAAGCCTCTGCTTTGTGATGTGTCACGTCTGTGACTTGGGTCTCCCCAAGTGAGCTCTGGCTCCTGTGGTTCAGTTACTCAGACTCTGGCTGAGGGCCTCTTGGCTCCAGGACAGTGTGGTTACCATGGAGGTCTCTTCTCCAGGAGCTCTGGGTCACGGAGGCTGGCAGCAGACCCCTGCAGAGAGAGACTCCCCACACAGGTGGCAGTAACGGTTCCCAGTGTACAGGGAGAGGCGCTGCCTACTTGGGGTGCAGGGCTTTCTGGGTAGGCTGACCAAACATCCTGTTTTAAATGGGACAGAAAACGGTACTGTCCTGTTTCAAACAGTACATATGTTCAGCCTAGTCTCACTGAGCTAAATTCAGGATATCAGTAGACTGACCATATGTACCATTTGAAACGGGACAGTACTGTTATTTTCTGTCCTGTTTAAAATGGTACATCTGGTCAGCCTATTTCTGGGGTGCAGGTCAGGTCACAGGTGGCTGTGGGTGAACGGCACCATGGACAGAGATGCAGCTCAGGCAAAAGTGTGGAGGTGTGCAGACGCAGGGCAGCTCATAGAGAGTGCTGAAATGAACCTAGAGGGGTGGGTTCAGGCAAGTTGGGATATTCTGAGTCCATAAAAGGCATTCACATGGCATGCATTGATACTCGGGGGAGGGCCCAGCTGGCTAAGTGACCCCTTTCAGATGGTTTTCTAGACCAGGGGTTCCCAACCTTCTTATACCTTAGGGCGCATTCTAAAATATCAGTAGGGCGGCGGGCACCAGCTATTTCTAAGGATATTTATTATTGAACAAGAATAAAAAATAATAAACAAAAATAATTTAAAAATAATAAATTTATTGTACAAATTATATACACACAAAGAAACATATATACAAAACGTAATACAAAGTAAATAAAAAACACATGTATAATAAAATCATTTAAAAAAACATAAAAGAAAACATAAAAAAAAACCAATCTGTCAGTGTGATCTTTGGCATTGCATTTCATTGGCCAGTGCCTTGTAATTAGGAAAGTATGACGACAACCCTGTTAGCAAACAATTATTAAGATGCTCATCGGTAAGTCGAGATCTATATCGTGATTTTATCAAATTCATGTTTGAAAAGAAAGATTCGCATAAATACGTTGACCCGAAAAACGATTTGATTTTATATGCCGCTTTTTAAAAAAATGGGAACCTTTCTTTGTCGACTATGTTCCATAAGTCCTCTGATATTAAGGATTTTAGCAAAATATCGTTCTTAAGGTTCAAAATTTCTAACTCTAGTTCTTCTGCTTTCCCCTGAACAAGGTCTGCAATACATG
>PVKE010031390.1:0-19059 GCA_004027555.1 Craseonycteris thonglongyai
AAAAAGGAAAACTAGAAAAATATCTACTTCACAAATAGATCATAAGAATATTTTGCTGGACTAGATAGGGAAAGCAAGCTTCTCTTGATAACTTTGAGCAATGAACATGCTTCTTAAGTGAGTCTGAGGTAAATTTTACACAATTCTATTGGCTTTGAAATGTCAGTAGATATGGGAAAAAAATAGCTTACTAATAGATTCCATTTAAAAAACATTAAAAAGAAATGAAACCAGCACCATCATGATTTTTGTTGTTGTTGGTACAGGTTTTGTACTATACAATGATGCTGCTCCCAAGGGAACTGTGTCAGATTTTTTAACATCATAAATTATATATTTTCTATTAACAGTTGTGCAGTAATGGCACATGGTTTTGTTCTAAAAGTGTCAATGCATTTTGACTATTTTATAAAATAAAATAGTGGTAGAAAGGATAACAAATGTTACCAAGTGGGATAGCAGTAGTCATTTGGGATACTGGCATATTCCTATGTGTACCCTTTCTGAAAGAGACAGTCTAAGACAATGCTCACAAATAATCTTACAATGAAAGTGAGTACATTTCCCAAATTATTTGCATCATAAATGATCAATGTCAGATAAAGCCAACAGGAGGATTAGAGTCCTAAAAACTTCAACTAATAGGAAAAAAAAAAAGAGCAGAAAATATGTCCATACCTTTATTCTAAATTGGGTGGGTAATGGTTGAGTTAAGATTAACAGAATCTAAAAATCTACTGTACAGCATAGTGCCTATAGTTATCAATACTGCATTATATACTTACAATTTTGTTAAAAGAGTAGATCTTATATTAAATGTTCATGTCACAAAAGAAGAAACTAAAAGTGTAAAGCACTAAACACCAGATTATGAGAAAAGGCAACGTTGAAACAAAGTCAGGTAGAACTTCAAAAATTAAAATGTAGTAACTGCAATTGAAGAGTACTGAATCAGTCAAATAACAGATTAGGCAGAGAGAGAATTAATGAACTGAGTGTGAGACCTTGAGATATAACGCAGAATGAACATCAGGAAGATAAATTACTTTTACTGCATACTTCATTGAGCAAATAAAAGCCAAGAGAAGAGAACTCCATATACAGCCACAAAATCATCTGCCCATGTTTTGCAACTATGCCCATAAACTCATTAGGACCAGCTACATAATTTAGGTGGACCAATACAAGTGAAACATGGGCCACTTTACCAAATATCAAGATGGCAGTAACAGCAGACTATTAAAGTAAGCACTAACATTCTCAGTGCAGTGATGGTTATGACTGCACCAGTCACACAACTAACGAAGCCAGCCTGAATTCAGCTTTTATTCCAATTCTTTTGGGTGCTATATTGTTGTTTTACTGTTAGATTAAGGTGACCAGACATCCCGCTTTTGGTGGCACAGTCCCGATTTTTAACAATTTGTCCCGCATCCCGCTGCGTTTTAAGAAAGTCCTGATTTTTGGAAAGAATGCACGACAAGCTAGGGAACTGCGGGAGATAGATCAAATTTTTAATCAAGAATCCCCCCCCCCCGCCCCCCCCCGTCAATGGTGTCCCGCTTTACCAATGTTAAAATCTGGTCACCTTAGGTTAACCTGTGGGCAGAGGGGCTGAAGCTTGTGAAATAAACCTTTGGCATAGGTCGGGGGTGGCGAACCTATGGCACGCGTGCTCAAAGTGGCACGCAGAGCAGTGATTTCGGCACGCGGAGCTGGGAGGGCGCTAAGGGCAATTTCATGGTGAGTTTAGATTACAGGGTCAAATAACAACTAAAATTGATCTGACTAAGTTGCAGATGGGAAGACAAAGAAGAGCGCCGTATACGTTTTTTTTAATTATAAGCAGTACTTTTCTGTTGTATTACTTGCTTTCGTTGATGCCAACTGTAAATTTCTAGCAATAGATAGATGTTAGGTCATATGAAAAAAAGGGGGACAGTTCTGAAAACATGGAATTCCTTGCCTGAAAATTTTCAGTGTCTGAAAAATGTAGCAGTGGCCAGACTCTCGATATTTTCCTCTACTTACTCATGTGAATCATTATTTTCCATTATGAACCTAGTCAAGTCCGATTTTAGGAGTAATTTAAGTGATGCCTCAAGTGCAGCTTGTGTAATGTTAAAAACAACAAAATATAAACCTGATGTGATTCACCTTTCTTCTGCACAACAACAGAAATCACACTAAGAATGATAGAGGACTCTTTAATTTTCATGGGTACTCTGTGCATTTGATGACTAATGTTTATTACTATAATTTAATTCTGTCCCATGTCTTTTTTTCCTTTTTGTTTCATATAAATGATAATTTTATTACAATATCATGTTATTCTACACCGAATAAAAATGTAAGAAATGACTGATAGAGATTTTCTATGGTATTTAATTTATATAATTATCTTTGATATGCACTCTAATAAAATATTTAAACTTCAAAACAAATAATTGTGAATACCATTTAAAAAATTATTGGTTTTTGTTATGAAAACATCCTATGCCTCTTATGGACATAAAAATAATCGGTACCTCTATCTCACTCGATGGGTTGGCCACGCGAGTTGAGCGAATATACTCTTATTTCATAAACTTTGGCACTCAATCGCCAAAAGGTTCGCCACCCCTGGCATAGGTTAACCTGTGGGCGGAGGGGCTGAATCTTGTGAAATAAACCTTTGGCACAGGTTAACCTGTGGGCGGAGGGGCTGAATCTTGAGCACCTTCATTCAGATTCTTACCCCTTTGGTGCCTGAGAGGGAGAGTGTAATTTGTAAATAGACTTGGAGAGTGATGCTACAGCGATCTGTCAAGGCAAGCCTTACGTTTATTTTCTCTGGCGGTGGTGTGTGAATTTCCTACAGCTGTTGTAACAAAGTACTACAACCTGGGCAGCTTTGTTAGATACACTTACTTCTCATTTTAATGAGAGAGCCACCTGTCCCGTAGCTCTAAGGTCAATACATCCACCAGCTTGTTAAATTCTGCTATTCTTAACTCTTCAAACTGATTCTTCCCAAATCAGTCTATTAACCAAGTGCAATACCAGTCAATAGTAATGTTTTCAAAGAAATTGCCACACCAACATTAAACTTTATATAAAAGATATAAAAGACAAAAGATAGCCAAACTACTTTGAAATGTTTGAAAAAGAAGCCAAAGACAAAGATGAAGATTTGAAATATAAAGATTTAAAAGTAAAATTTTAGATAAAAATGTAAAATATAACAAAATTATCTTATTATGATAAGTAGATTTTCTAAATAAGATTTAAAAAACATAAAACATTAAGAAAAAGACTAATATAAATTTACCTACCTCAATATAATCCTTACATTAAAAAACACTCTAAAAAACTAAGAATACGAGACATATTTGGAGAAGGTTTTGAACCCAATAACTGATAGAGAACATTTTTTAAAGATTTATTTTATTGTTTTTGACAGAGAGAGAGAGAGAGAGAGAGAGAGACAGAAAGATAAAGGGGAGGGCCCAGAGCAGTCTCCATAGCTGTATGTCACTAGTTTTCAACATAGTTTCATTCACACTGGTGGGCATGCAGCCGCTCAGGGTGGGAACTGGGCTGGCGGCCTCCTGCGTGGGAAGCACACCCCACTTTAGCATATGGATCCACATGGGCATGGGCCAGGGCCAGGGCCATAACTGGGACTCAATCCTTGGATCTGGGGCTGCAAAGCAAATGCTCAACCCGCTGAGACATCCTGGCATCTCAGAGCATTTTTATATAATATATAAAAACATCTTTTGTTTAAACAAGAATATGATAGAAGAAAATCAAATATTTTAAACAGTTAAGCAATATAAACAGGTACTTCTCCCAAGAGTAAACTAATAAACATGAACCTTCCTCACAAAATATATGAGAAAATCAAGTCAACAATAATACATCATTTCTTAATTATCAGTTTGACATAAATTAAAAATTCTAATGGAAAAGCTGGGATGGCTTAGAGGGTTAAGCGCTCACTTTGAAGCCCCAGGGAACAAGGATTGAATCCCAGCCCCAGCCCATGTGAACCCACATGCTGAACTGGGGTGTGCCCCCAGTTCAGTTCTTACTGGGGCCTATGTGGGATGCTCCTAGCCCAGTTCCTGCCCTGCACAGCCCTGTGCCCACCTGTGGAGTGAAACTGTATGGAAAACTAATGTCAACTATGGAGACGGCTCTGGGCTCTCCCCCTTCTCTCTGTCTCTCTCTGTCTCTATTTCTCTCTGTCAGAAATCAATAAAACAATTCTTAAAAAAAAAAAAATTCTGACACTCTTTTACAAGGACTTGAGGAAAAAAATACTCATATAGTGCTATAATGAAACTACTTTGTTCAGTAGTTTGACAGTACCTTACATAATTAAAAAGCTGCTTATTCAAAAACTCAAAAATTCCATTCTTATTTATCCTGAAAATATGCTTATATTTATACAAGGTGTCTTGTGTAAGAATGTTCTCTGAAGCAAAAAGCAAGTTCAAGCAAGCTAATCAAAATAACTGCTCCTCAGTAGCAAAATGGAAAAAATTAATTGTACTTTTTAATAAGTGGAATACTATGACATAACTAAAGTAGATCCACACATGTAAACACATACATATTTTGGAAATATGATGATATATTGAAAAAATAGCTGCAAAAGAATAGAGTATAATACTACTTCGGCTCATTTTTAAAAAAGCTATTGTATAAGTTATTTGCTTAAACATATATAGCAATGTATTAACACCATAAATGGGAAAAAATAATTAATCTCAACTTCTGGATATTGACTAGTTCTAAAGAAGAAGAGAGCCTATAGGTTGGACTGTAATTAAGGTTGTTTCAAACAGTAAATTTGTGTCCCTATGATTATGAGTGGTAAATGTTGTCACAAGGCGTGAAGAGAATAAATATCAGGAGAAATGTTTCAGGATGGAAAACAGCTCCCTAACCCATGTACCATAAAGAAAAATTAATACTGAAGATTATTTCTAGGCTTAGTGACATATAGACAACTGAGTCTGAAATATCCTGCTAAAGTAAGTGAATTACTCAGTTGTCCACTTTTGTGAATGATACAGTACCTGACTTTAAGATACACAAAAAAACTCTACATTGATCTGGACATTTATTCATTGCACTACTTAAATTTTCACAAGAGAATGAAAACTAGTATAAAGTAGTCTGACCTTGGTTATAATGAATGTCACCTGCATTTTAAATGACTTCCATATCGAAGAAAAGAAAAATTACTGTTGTCAAACAAGTAGAAATAGATATTCCTCTCAATCCAGGTGAGTTTTTGGCAGGTACCCCACTTGCTAAGCCATCTTATAAATCACTAATATATGGATCTGTCACAATCTTAATAGAACTCTGAAAAATTATGCCATGAAAATATCCTTTTCTGAATTAGTTTTGCTGTTAATGGAAATGAATTTGCAAGTATGGTACTTCTAATTAACCATGCTTTTCTGTGTGTATACAAAATGAACAGCAGCCATTTATCACTGTTTCCATAGGGATATAAAAGATGTGGTTTTATGATTGTTTATTACATGTTGCAGTACTAATAACCAAGCTTATTTTCTTATTTTCTAGAATACCACTCTAACCTGACACAAAACGCAATTTAAATTTGTATTTCCTTGTTTCTATCTGCTTTCAATTCTACTCATTAAGTTTTGAAGATACTGTTGGCCACACTGACATTTTCCTGTTACTCATCTCCTTTTTTTTTTTCCTCTCTAAATAGTTCCCCACACATCCAGAACTTTTCACCAAGTCTTTCGATAAAGTTGTCTGCAATTATGACTTCATACTACCAAAAATTACATGTTAATTTAGTCAAAATTTCTCATATCAGTGAGGAAAATTGGTCGAGTTTGTGTGCCATCACTTGTGCAAAATCTGTCATATGACAAAATATGACCCCTAACACCTGTGATGAATAATGTACTAAAATACAAGTTCAAGGAAACAGGAATGCTTATCTGGTTTGTTTACTCGTAATGTCCCAGTAGTGGCATGTAGTACATGTTCAATAGCTGGTAAATAGATGAACAAGAAAATTCTCTACTTGAATTATAGTAAAAGGGGAGACAGCAAGGCATTATGATGATCATATGTTAAATACTGAATGTCATTAATCAAGTTAGCAAATGACTACATAAAATATTATCTATCTTACTTAGGTTAGACCTAGATATACTCATATTTCATAAAGATAAAACTGTAAGATACATTTTAAAGCTATAGTTTCTATATGCTGAAAGTTGACAAAATAACCAAGATCTCAGTTGAATTTTTATTTTGCAAATTTTGGATGTTAGTTTAATTGGAAAGTGATGCTTTAATGAATTTTAAACCAAATGCATATGTAAATCATAAGTATTTAAGGATTTATTATATACCATCACTTTCCTTCACTTCATCAAAATTAATAAAAGTAATAATAATTGCCATATAATCAAGATTGTCACATAATTTTGTTCTATTTTAAGCATATGCAGGTTGTAATATTTTGTCCAAAATGTACATTAAATCTAAACATTTAAAAATTTCACGTTTTCAAAGTTTTTTTTCCTAAAGCATTCAAAACTATGTGTTAAAATATAAATTCAAAGAGCAAATTTTTAAAAATATTTTTTGTATTGTTTTTGTCAGAGAAAAACAGAGAGAAACAGAGAGAAGGGCCCAGACCAGTCTCCATAGTTGCACATCACTAGTTTTCTACATAGTTTCATCCCACAGGTGGACAAGGGGCCTCAGAAGGCAGAAATCGGCCAGGGGCCTCCTGCATTGGAAGCACGCCCAGGGCAGGAGCCGAACCAGGGTCCTCCCACCAGGGAAGCTCACCAGGGTGAGAAACAAACTGGAGGCACACCCCAGTTTAGCATATGTGTCTGCCTGGGCCAGGGCAGAAATATGATCCTTGGACCCCCAGGGCTGCAAGACAAGCACTCAACCAGCTGAACTATCCCAGCATCCCAAATTTTTAATGAATATCAAAATTTAAAATAAAATATTACACAACTAAATATTTAATATAATTTTTGAAAATCTAACTCGTATTAAATGTTTTGAGAGAAATAAAACTGTCAGCAATTCTGGTGTTCAGTGTTCAACTATTTGCCAATGAAGAGTTATTATACTTCACATGTTACATATAGACTTATATATATATAAAATTTCAGAGTTATATGAATTGGTTAATATACCAAACCATTTCTCACACTGCACATGCAACTGTTTCAAACACCTTACTAATTGGCATATTCCTCCAAAAAGAAAAATTGAACTTAAATGAGAAGCCAGAAAGTGAGCACTTATCACTATCAGAAAAATAATAATTTGCATCTAGAATCTGTTCCATTCCTGCTACCTGAAAGAAAGGATTTAATGAGGTAATTATTCTAATTTAGTATCTTAGCTGAGCACTTTTTCTATTCAAATTCTCTCTGTGCACAGAAGCAGAAAAAGAGGTAGCATTCAATGCAGAAACCAGGCGACAACACCTCGATCAAGTGATCAAACTTAACATCCATCATCAGTAATGAGGCAAACCAAAATATGCACTTCCTAATGGAATGAAATGAGAGCAAAACAACCTCACTGTGTAACAGTCCAAGAAGAGATACACAATCTAATTAATTAAAAAGAAATATCAGGCAAACCTTAATTAAGGACATTCTAAACTTGCCTGTAATTCTCAAAAGTGTGAATAAAAGAAAGCCATATTTAAAAATAAGGTATATCTCTATATACTAATAATATGCAATAAACTCTAAAATACTATATGTTCTATAATTAAAAAAAATATTAACAGTACTTCAATTTTGAAACCAACATATAAATATATGTAATTTTTAGAATAAGAGACAGTTAAAAGTGATCAACTTTGGGAGTAGAATCAGGTGGAGAATGAAAGATGTTTCTTTTGCTTTTGCTCTTCTCACTTTTCTGTACTGTATGATTTACATTTAAACTGAACAACTCTTTAAATTAAAAAAAAAATTGAATTTCTTTTTCTATAGCAAACTTTGTTTATGAGTCCTCGAAAATAAAAAATGTGGTTAGGTGAAAAAAAATATTATTTTTAATTTAGTCATCACAAGATTGATGCAGGTCATGATACCTGAGGTCTCTTTCATTTTGTCATTAACCAGCTATGGCTGTTTGGGCAAAGTACTTGAATTCCCTGGGCTTTAATTATTCAACTTGATAGATAAAACTTCTTGTAGCTCCAACCTTAATACTACTAAAATATAATTAACACTTACATAATATGTTGTCAACAGGGGGCAGTAATTAACCACAAATAGTTCCATGTTCTCTATGAGCAAGACAATGATTCATTTTTATAGAATCTGAAAGAATATAGTAGTCAGAGTACTACTGTTTTCCTCAATATTCCTAAATTTTTTGTTTGTTTGTTTGTTAAATTTATTGGGATGACATTAATTGATATCAATTACATTGTTTTCAGATGTACAATTCTACATTACATTGTCCATACATCGCATTATGTGCTCACCACCCAGAATCAGCTCACTTTCCATCACATGTTTGATTCCCCCTCCCTACTCCCCCACACCCATCTCTTCCACCCATCTCCCCTCTTTTCTGAACACATTCAGATTTTATCTCATTCAAACAAACACTTCAACCAACCACAACATTTATTTATTTATTTATTTGTCTCAAAATACTTTAGATAATAAAAGAGGAGAGAATATGGGGAGGCTGGGATGGCTCAGTGGGTTGAGCACTCACTTTGCAGCACCCGGGACCGAGGATTGGGTCCTGGCCCTGGCCCGTGTGGAACCATATGCTGAACTGGGGAGTTCACCCAGTTCAGTTTTCTCTCTGTCTCTGTATCTCTCTCTCTCTCTCTCCCTCTCTCTCTCTCTGTCAAAAAATAAATAAATAAATACATACATACATACATACATACATACATAAATAAATAAATAAATAAAAATATGTAAATCTAAACAGCACAATCTCCACAAAAGAGCACTTGGATGATGTCTTTAAAAAAAAAGAGGAGAGAATATGAAGTGAATTTGGTGATAACAGGCCTTGTCAATGGGAATCAGAATGACATTTTCTCTCTTCTTATCACTTGGGTTAATGTAGTATGGTCCACTAGAAAGATTACAGACCAGAGATTGCTACCGATTTGGGTTTTATACCATGTGTAGGTAGCTACTTGCTATCTGCAAGTGCTAAACAATGCTAAACATTATTATTTTTATTATATAAAGAAGTATTATCCTGACTCCTGGGATTACAAGAAAGGAAAGAATGAGAATGGTGGCTGGTGTCTCATGCTCTGAAATTATGGGCAGGATTACATCATCAGTTTATCAGGCTCTCTGAGAGCAGAATCTATCAAGAGACTAGTTCCCTGTCTATGGTCAAAACAATAGGAGTGGAGATATAAAGATAATCCCCTCTGAGGCCCAACTTTCCTTAGCATTCTTAATCAATGAGAGTTCATTTATGCTATAAGTAATTATCCTTCAAGCCCAATCAATAGAGATGTAATTTGATATGATAGTGGAAACTGGCATAAAACTGACCTATATGTATATCTGATGTTTTAGGGAGATCAGAATGAAATAGCTTGTGGTGCAAAAATATAGACTTTTCATGCAATATGTCTGTCCTGGTATTACAGATAAGCCTGTGGTTAGCATAATTTTTGTCTGGTGGGACTTATCAAATTATTCAGTGTGGTGATCTTAGAGTTACTGAAACTCTGTTTGGTTAAGGGAAAGATAATCTATCCTGGGACTTGCTGCTAAATTAATTTGAAGTATTAAAAATAAAGACCCAACTTTCCTGGTTTACATCAATTGATATTTACACATGGGAATCATACATTATACATTATGTACACATTAATAAAGTACATATGATATATAAGATAGACACTATAAAAATGACTGATAAAATAGCACCAAATGTGATAAAACTGGTTAAATATTAAAGAATAAATAAACAATGCAAGTAATAGAAATTAAAAGATCAATTAAGAAAAAGTGTTACAAAAATAATTAAAAGAACCAGAAAAGTAAAAGTCTAAAACCAATTTTAAGTATTGAAAATAATTAGAAGCACAGCAGGTAAAGAAAGCCTAGATGACTAAAGAATAAACATAAGATTTTTAAAAGTAAAAACTTCAAGGCTTAACATCCAAAGCAGATCAGATATGGTCCTAAGAAACATGAAAATCCTAGACATCAAGTTTGCATCCTTGGGGAAGCCGGGATGGCTCAGTGGGTTAAGTGCTCACTTTGCAGCCCCGGGGACCAAGGATCGAATCCCGGCCCAGGCCCTTACGGAACCACATGCTGAGCTGGGGAGTACCCCCAGTTCAGCTCTCACTGAGGTAAAGACCTCGGCCCAGTTCCTGCCCTGTGCAGCCCCGCGCCCACCTGTGAAGTGAAGTGAAACTATGTGAAAAAACCAGTGATATGGAACTGTGGAGACTGTTCAGGGCCTTCCCCCTTCTCTCTGTCTCTGTCTCTCTCTGTCTCTCTCTGTCTCTCTCTCTCTCTCTCTCTCTCTTTCTCTCTCTGTCAAAAACAATAAAAATAAATCTTTAAGATTGCATCCTCTCTCTTGTCTTCTGAGATCTGACTTTCTTTAAAATGATCTCTAGGAAGATAATCTAAAGAGGATATTGAAACTCAGGTGGTGAGCTCAACATTGGTCATCTTCCTCAGGGACGGGGCTGGGCATTTACTCGCAGCATGTTTGCTTCTCCTTTCCATAGCCTTTTCTCTTTCTGTGTTTGCCCACCCAAGATTTTTATATTTCTTAATGATCCTATCCATACTGTAATAAAAAAAGGGATCTACCTTCACCTTAAAAAGAATGTATTGAGACAAAAGTGATGAATGGCAAAATTGTTAAATTCAAGGATTCTAGAGTTGTATTTTACTACTTGTAACTTAAACACTTACAGAAATCAAAGCAGTTTGTTCAGTTAAAAATCCTTGACTTAGACTAGTTTTGTTCGGAATGGTTCTATCATTCTGTGTTAAATAAAATGTTACATCTCTTAACAAAAATTGGATTAAAAATATATATATATGGTGAGCAGAAAGATGAATTCTTTATTTTTGTGTGCATTTTGTGCATGGTAGAACCCGGGATAACAGACTGAGTAAGTGGGAGAGACTTTTCTTCACTGCTGATCAAATTGCTTCTCACTAGAGGCTACCTTTTCCTACCTGAAATTTTTTCTCTCTCCATAAAGTTCCCAGAAAGGATGAAAAAGCAAGCTGGGCAAGAAGATCCTGTCCTGATGGTTATCTTCTACCCAGTGTTGGGAAGAGATAGAAAGCAACAAGAGATTTCATCTACTGGGCACCTCAAATCCATATCAATTCTTCTCAGATGAGGGAAAAGTGCACACACACACACACACACACACACACACACACATTTTTATGTGTGCTTTTTCTTGTGCCACAAAATAATTGTTTGTTCTAAGATTTATACTTGATGTTTTAAGCTTTAAAGTGGAATCAACATTACATGTCAGGAGTGTTATCATATATTTTAAGTTGGTCATAATTCTTTCCATTAAACAGAGTTGATTTCACTGCTTTAAATAGTAAAGTAGTCCTACTCAAATTAAGTTTATTTATTTGTTTGTTTACAAGAAAAGAAAAAATTAAGACCACAAAAATAGCTTTATATGAGAGTGAAATACTGGAGACATTTGTTGCCATGCATGTCTGGGACAGATAGCCAAAAAAAAAAGTATGTTAAAATTTACGCATCTTGCCAAACTTGATCACCCCTTTTGTGAGTGAATTTAGTGAAAAGTCAGTGTACTTAGAATAAAAGTGCTTTTAATGTTTCACAGTTATAGTTATTAACACTTATTGGTTATTGATTCTATGAAGCTGATATTGCAGTTAGCCAGGAAAGACATTCTTTGCTTTTCATGGACATTGCCTTAAAAACTATATTATATGCATAAAAAAGAACTGGCTCATTTTATAAAAGTAAAAGACTACCTGATCTTCATTCATGTGGTGATAAAAATAATCAAATAAAACAATGTTTCAAGAATAATATTGTGGAAAAGCCAGGATGGCTCAGTAGGTTAAGTGCTCACTTTGCAATGCTGGGGACCGAGGATCGAATCCAGGCCCTGACCTGTTCGGACCCATGTGCTGAACTGGGGAGTTCCCCCAGTTCATTTCTCTCTCTATCTCTGTCTCTCTCTTCCTCTCTCTCTCAAAAACAATAAAAAGAAAAAAAAAAAATAATAATATTGACTTGTAGCCAAACTGTTGTTTTCCTTTCATCTAGGCTGGTTTTGGAATTTAAAAAATTTAACATTGTGTAGAGAATAAACAGTGAATATATTTTCTCTCTAATATTTTCACATTGTTGTGTATTCTAATTTATTTTATTTGGAATCAAAACAAGTATATAAAATAAAATACCAAAATACAACTTATGATCATCTATGACTAAAAAAAGGGTAATATTTCCATTATACATTTTTTTCAGATTTTGTTTATTTATTTATTTATTTTTTAAAGATTTATTTTTATTGGTTTTTCACAGACAGAGACAGATAGAGAGAGAGAGAGAGAGAGAGAAAGGGGAGGGCCCAGAGCAGTCTCCATAGTTGACAGCATTAGTTTTCCATATAGTTTCACTCCACAGGTTGGGCTGCATAGGGCAGGAACTGGGCCAGGGGCTCCCACAGAGGCCCCAGCAAGAACTGAACTGGGGGACACCCCAGTTCAGCATATGGGTCCTCATCGGCCAGAGCCGGGATTCGATCCCTGGTCTCCGGGGCTGCAAAGCCAGCGCTTAACCTGCTGAGCCATCCCAGCTTCCCCAAAGTTTTATTTATTTATTTATTTATTTATTTTTCGTTTTAGTTTTATTTGACAGAGAGAGAGAAATACAGAGACAGAGATAGAGAGAGAACTGAACTGGGGGAACTCCATAGTTCAGCATATGGTTCCGCACGGGCCTGGGCCAGGATTCGATCCTCAGTCCCCAGTGCTGCAAAGTGAGCGCTTTACCCACTGAACCATCCCGGCTTCCCCTTATTTTATTTTTTAATTGTTAAACTTATTGGGGTGACATTGGTTGGTAAAAATTATATAGGTTCCAGGTGTACTATTCTATATTAAATCATCTATATATTACATTATGTCCATTATATTTTCTATGTAAGTTATATAAATATATTTGTATTATGCTATATAGTATTTTAAATAAAATAGTATTTGTATGATTTTTATATAAAACATATAAACTATAACTGCAGTTGAAGGTGGCACTATTCTTTATAGACTTTCCCAGATAAACCAATTAAATGTGTGGTTTTTTTTACTTAATATATAGGATAATTTTTGTGTACTTCCAAATCTAGATAAATGACATTGTTCTTCATTTTGCATTTTTACTTACTGAATTAGTTTTTAGTTCTGGTCATATACATTCATGAATACTGTGGTTTTTTTTTAATAGTATTCTACTAAATGATTAGACTGCAATATATTTGTATATTCCATGCTGACTGATTTTTAAATTGCTTTCAATTTTACATTTTTACATAAATATTGCACTTGACATCATTGTAAATACCTATTGATGCAAAAATACAGTGTGTATTTTTTATAATAAAGAAAAGTAGAATATCTGGGTTATAGATTTTACATAATTTTAAAAATACTAGACAAAGCTTTGGAATTTTTTTATTTTACTAAAAATGACAATAAATATTATTATCATGGGTATGGAGCAGTATAAAAGGTTAAATAACACCTAAAACAGAAAGGTAGTGTGGCATAATAAGACTACATGCTCAAAATTGAAACTATTTTAATTAAAATCCTACTTCTATTTATTATTAATAGCTGTTTGAATTTGTACAGTGACAGAACTATTTATCTTTATCTTAAATGGAAAAATTATATTACTTATCTCATGATTATTAAAAATATAACAAACAGAATAATGTCTGGCACTAAGTAAGCCCCTAGTATACATTAACTATTATTGTTATATTTACCATTATATTATTGTTTTCATAAGAGTAGCCACATTATTTTTACTATTAATCAGTGGTTGAGAGGGACTAAAAAAATTTTGAATGTTGGAGGCAATTCTCCAGGTCTTTTAGTCCAGGTTTTTCATCCAATGTCAGAGTGCTCTCTGAACAACTACCATATATCATCACTCTACCTCCCACATTACATTTAGCTACGGGCATCCTCTTTATCATAGAACAGCTCATCCCATCTTTTAAAACTATCACTGGTTTGAAAATTATCCTGATTTTAAGCTAAAAATTGTGTTTCCAATATTTTTATCCACCTAATTATTTTCTGTGAAACAAAATAGAAATTTATCCTCTCTTTCACATAACTGTCTTCTAAACACTGTAGTTTAAGGTAATATATACTAAGCCTTCCTCCATCCTCTCAACTTCTTTCTAAAATAAAATATCCTCAGTTGCTTCAACATCTTTTTGAGACATGTAATTAAAAGTTATCTAAATGTGCATGAACTAAATAACCTGGTTTTATATCACTACTCTGAACACATTCTGCTTTGATTTTATTCTCCTAAAATTTTGTCCAGTTATGAAAGCAAAATAATACAAAGTGCAGAGGGAATATTACTTTACTTATACTATATGATACAGAGCAATTATTGTGACTTAAGATTGTATGATACTTTTTTTAGCAGATATGTTACTAGGGTATGCTCACAGAGGTAGATTTATAAAAAAAAACACCCTATTATCAATTATTTATCAATGAAAAAAATATTTAAGTTTTTATTCATTTATTAGAGATACAGATTTTTTCCAGATTCTCACAGAATTTATACTAGCTAAATAAAAATGGGGAAAAAACACATCAATGAAAGTGAAGGTTCTAAGTTATATCACTATCCTGTCTAATAGAATACCTAATTCTAGAAATCCAGAAATAAAAAGTTAGGAATTCAATTTTTTTTTCTTTTGAACATTACATTAAAAAATATATATCAATAAGTATAGCAATAATTTCTAGTCATGTGCCATATAATGACCTTTCAGTCAATGATGGACTGAATATATATATGGTGATGGTTCCATATGATTACAATGAGCTGAAAAAATTTTTATTGCCCAGTTATATGGTAGCCCTGATCACATCATAGTGCAAGACATCAATCACATATTTGTAGTGATGCTGGTATACAGTACTCTAAAGTCTATAGTGTTGTACAGTAATATCATATGCCTTCACATTTACTCATTACTCACTCACTGACTTATCCAGAGCAACTTCCAGTCCTGCAAGCTCCATTTATGGTAAGTGCTCTATACAGATATGCTATTTTTTAAATCATTTACACTATAATGCCACTGTATCTTTTCTATGTGTAGATATACAAATATTTACCAGTTTTGCAATTGTCTGCAGTATTCACTACAGTAACATGCTGGAGGTTTGCAGCCTGGAAGCTGTAGGTAATACCGGATAGCCCAGGTGTGTGGTAGGCTATACCATCTAGGTTTGTGTAACTATACTCTATGCCATTTGCACAACGAAATCACCTAATAACACATTCCTCAGAACATATCCCAGTGGTGAAGTGATGCATGACTGTATTGAAAAATGCATTGCCTAAGCACAGATGATACAAAGATTATCTTGCCCTATTTTCCAAGTTAAAATATTTTGTCTGACGGAAGAAAACCATTTATTCAAGATGTCTACCCATCAATAATGTAAGTTAGGGCTAAGAGTTCTGTGGAGAATCTTCCAAGAGGACTAAGTAACCATCCACCATGGCTAGACCTACACAGTTCAACCTGTTACCAGTAGTTTTTAATAAGCATTCTCATTTTTAAATTAGCAAGAACTATGATTTTAGTAATAAATATGAATTAGATGAAACAAAAATAACACCATGATTCCAGTACTTCAGCTTGTATGTACATATTTATTTTGATTCAACCTAATTTCAAAAGAACTTGTTTTCCTACAGATGAAGTCACCTTGCTTGTGACCACCAAATTTCTAAAAACGCTTAATTTACTAATTAAATTGCTTTAAAAAATCATACTTTAATTTACAACATGTTTCAAATTAATTATTGTTTAATTTTTTTTATACTGCTTCTTATTATCAGTAAATTTCCTAAAAACATTCAACTCGCCCACCCAAAAAACTACTTCTTCACCTGCAATGAAGTATGTAGAAAGAAAAAGAAGATAGGGTACCAGGGAGACAGTGAGTAGGGGATCCAAGGGTCCAATTAGAAACAGCATCCAGTGTTAGATAATGTAATAAGATGAATGCAATCAAGATAAGTTATCTTAAAGAGAAAAATGTATATGGGTAGGGAGTATATTATTAATTTATGCTTAAGTTATAGTTGATAGGAAACTATCCAAAAATCTACAGTTTGTTTGTTTGTTTGTTTGTTTGTTTGTTTTTTACCAAGAACAAGTTTATTTTCCATCACCTTTGTGGGTCATCTGTGTAGGTACACAGTTTTTTTCTTTATCATGATCTAGTTTAAAAGAATAGCCTGTATTTGGAACATGAAAGTCATCTGGCAGAGAAAATGGGGACAAAATGTAGAACCATAAAATTAATAAAGTACACATAAAGCTCATAGAAACCTATTTAGCTTGTTTTTTTTTAATCTCATTCTGTTAGCTGAAGCTAATAATATTGCAAAATCTGATATACTCTTCTCACTGGTTACCAAGGAGGGACCTAGAGGAAAGAACAGCACATACATTCGAGCAAATAATACAATCTACCACAGAGAGAGGCGGAAAAGAAGCAAAACATTTCCTTTCCCCCTGAATTGTCCCTATAAGATAGATTGCTTTTATAACTCTTTATTTATAAATTAAGAAAATTGAGATACTTAATGGGTAAAAACAGCTATTTGAATATAAATTAATTATGCAGGTACTCTGATTTTAAACTCATGCTTAATACTGTATATAATAGGCATCTCAACTGTTGTTAAAAAGAGCATGAGGGGAAACCGGGATGGCTCAGTGGGTTAAGCGCTAACTTTGCAGCCCCAGGGACCGAGGATCAAGTCCCGGTCCCGGCCTGTGTGGACCCATATGCTGAACTGGGGAGTGCCCCCAGTTCAGTTCTCACTGGGGTGAGGCCCAGGCCCAGTTTCTGCCCTGTGCAGCCCCGCCCACCTGTGGAATGAAACTATTGGAAAAACCAGTGATGTGCAACTGTGGAGACTGTTCTGGGCCCTCCCCTTTCTCTCTGTTTCTGTCTCTGTATATCTCTGTCAAAAGCAATAAAAAAATCTTAAATAAAACAAAAACAAAAAATGGGCATGACACAAAATTCGGCTGAAAATGAGGTGACTGAATTGTAGCTGGCAGTATTTTGATTTAAAACTACATGATATGTTATTTCCATTTATTTCTGGCCTTACACTTTGCCTTGAGTAAAACTAAGAGCAAAGAGGAGAAGCTTCATGCAACTTGCTGAAAAAATGTTTTCACCCACAAGAGAGAAGATATTCTCAAAAGCTATGGCTTTATATTTTAAGAACTAGTATCTAGAAACTAGAGCATACTCTAAAATCTTGGTCATGCTGTAATAGACCCCAGGACAGTCAGGCTAGAGGACAGCAAGTGGGCCAGATGTCTTCCCCACATACTTCCAAGGTGTCAGGTACCCTAGGGAAAAGAGAACGAGTAAGAGCAGCAGACATCTGAATTGCCTGGGTTTACCTGAAAGTAGCTAAATTTTAACTAGCAATTTAGACAGTAGTAAACTAACTACACTAAGCAAGATTGCATTTTTCACATCAGCAAAAGTAGGAGCGTGAGAGCCATGTTATTTTTTTAATGATGAAATAAGTACAGAGGCAATTTTGCATCCATGTTTGGATATTTGGTACCTATTATATCAAGTTTCAATGAATATTATTTAATAAAACCTTGATGCCATTCTTCTTTACATCTGAAATCTGAAAACATGGATTATTTCCATTCGTTTATTAGTTTTTAGAAATGTACTTTTGGAAAGGGAACCACAAGCAGTGTACGGCTTAGATTCTGGATAAATGGATGAAGACCGAGACAAAGAGTGATGCTCAAGGACTCATTCCTACCTAATGCAACTAAAGACCTTTGTGGTCAGAATTTCTGTGAAAGGTAACTGATTGAAATATGAAATAATAAACTATCTAATCTTTCTCATAGAGAAATCCATGACATTAAAGTTTGATGTAATAAAATTTTATTTTATTTTGAAAGTTTATCAAAACTTCTGTATTATTTGATTTTTAACATTCTTCCTAATTTGGTGTTTTGTATCCTGCAACGATAGATACTTTTATCAGAATGCCCTTAAGGAACCAACTTCTTACCAGATTTTTTATGTCAGTCATATAGACTTACCTACACTTGTTGAAACATTCAATATACTTTAATAAACAAGATTCTTAATGAATAAAATAAGGACATATTACCTGATACATAGGGCAAGTAAAGAAAAAAAGACTATTTTTATTGAGCAAGAAATAAATAAGCTCATAGTTAGATTCTGGAATGTTACTCAAATTGTGTGAGAGTTAGAAAGAAAAAAATTATAGAGCATAGTGAGTAATGAAAAGGAAAGTATCTAGTGTTAAATGAGTACTTGCAACATCCAGATACTGATTAATACAAAGAAGTATAAGATACAATGGCACATAGGCAAATTGTTGGTGAGAACAAAACAATTGTAATTCAAATAATTTAGACTGAATTGCACACAAGGGAATAGCAAACTGGTTAAGACCTCAAAAAGGAACTCATGCAAGCCTTAGGGAAAGGAAAGCTAAATCCACAGAGCTTGTAAGTGGATATCAGGCTGTCTTAAGAGTGTCTTTTTGTTTGTTTGTTTTGTTTTGTTTTGTTGTTTTTTTAATATTACTATATATTTTATTGTTAAATTTAATGGGGTGACGTTGGTTGGTAACAATCAGACAGTTTCCCAATGGACAACTCCACATCACATCACCCATGCATCGCATTATGTGCCCAGC
>PVKE010031391.1:0-19054 GCA_004027555.1 Craseonycteris thonglongyai
AAAATCAAGTCCTAGGACAGCAGGGGACGTGGCGAGGATAGAGGGAGGAGTTGCATGGAGAGAAGATCAAGGGCACCATGTTGGACCAACCACTGGGCTCCATCCTCCTTCCACCACCATCCCTAGGGGGCATGTCCATGAAAACAGAGCTCAAAGCACAGCTCTGAGGTCATGCGCTCAGTCAACCATCACCGCACACTCATCAGCCACACCCAGTCTCCCTGACCATTCCCTCTATCGCTGTGTCTCAGCCCTTGTCACACACACACACAATCCTGAGTCGGAGAGAGCACTGACAATTGACCAGAACATCTCAGAAGCATCCCAGCTAAAGCTAAGGCTCATGTACTTGGCACAGTAAACTTCTGAACAAGGCATGCTCTCCCAATCCGGGCAATGAAGAGGGCAGAAATCCCTCCCTCTAGGAAGACAGCCTTAGTCTTCCCTTCCCCACAGTGGCCTTTGCTACGGGGGCTCATCACACCCTTAACATCAGATAAAGTAAAAAGGCCAGGCTCTGCTTGTAGCCACTGCTTGACCCACCATGTATGGCTCAGAAGTATCTTGTCAAGTCTCAATTCCAGTGCCCCTCACTGGGCAAGAGTGTGCTGGTTAAGAGTCTGACTCCCAGGCTACCTGAGTTCAAATCTAGGCTCTGCCACTTATCAGCAGAGTGACCTTGGCACGTGACTTAATGTTTCAGTGCCTCAGTTTCTTCATCTGTTAAAATGAAGACTACTCATCCTCATGGTAAATATTATCACATAGTACATAGTAGTAAGCAGACTTTTAAGTGTTTGCCTGCTATTATTAGGCAGCAAGTCTCAGTTTAAGAAAGAAGAACAAATGAAGACATGCCTGGATCAAATCTAGGATTACTAACGATATGCACTGGCAGAATCTGCATCTGAGATTACACATGTGCCCTTGAGGGATAGGATGGGAGGTGGGAGAAGGCAAGAGATAGTACACTAACACTCAAAGACAGCAAAGCCCGAGGTGTAGCCAAGCCTAGCTCACTTAACTAGGGCCATTCCTCAGTCCCAAAGGGTGTTCCAAAGCACAGACCTCAATCTCAGAGCCTAACCTAACAGATGAGCCCACTGTCAGCAATCATGGTGTGTGGTGGTCCCTCTTCTATATTCTGTGCACCTCCCCCTAAATGCATGCTATTGACAGCCTAGGGCACATTAACAGAACCACCCCAGTTCATTTCCAAAGACCTTACATTAAATGACAACATGGATCCTTTTCTTTTTTTTTTTTCTTTAAAAATTAGTTTCAAGTGCAAGTGGTATTATTTAAGGCACTAGAAATATTGAATTCCAGGAAACCCAAGAGGGTGAGGCAGGACAACCAGGGAGTAGCACTAATTTTTCGTTGCTTTATTTCTAATCTCCAGCCTCTAGAAAAATGACTTGGGTGTAATCAAACGAAAACAATGAAAATAATGCACTCGACAGTCAAATAGCTAACTTAATAGGAAACTCATTAGAAACGAGGCTGGACAGACTCACGGCTGAAGAGCATGATTAAACGTGAAGAAAGCTCGCTAGTGCTGTGTTATTAACAGGGACAGGGGCAGGGCTGGGGGAGATGAGCAAGTCCTTCGATTGGATCTAGTCTGCAGAGACTTCATGTGGAACTTGTGAATCTGGCAGCAAAGAGAGTGTGTGAAAAGGCTCTGCGATTCGCCATGGATTCAAAAGAGTAAACACAAGCATAAAACACCCCTCTGCCAAGTTCAACAAACTGTTTCATGGGGCTCTGAGTCCCTGATGAGGGCAATAACCAAATAGCTAAGTAAGTAAACCCGAGCCCAAAGGTGTCACTCACTGCTCCCTGGTGAGCAGGGCCAGGCACACGTTCTTCTCTGGAATCCACTGAGGACAAATGATCAGACCAAGACGAGTTTCTAGGGCAGGGCTGTCATTTCCCCTTAGTTGTAGAATTAAGTCCATATTTCTCAGCCTTGCCAATTACATCTGAATTGCTAGGGTGAGACCAAAACACTAGCATTTTTTATAAATTTATGTATAAATGCCCCATGAGATTCTAATGGGTAACGCTGGGTCCAGACACACTGATCCGGGCGATCTGCCCTCCACCTTCTCTCCTAGCACCTTCCCCAGCCAGAAAGGACCTCTCAGAACCCTAAAGATCTATCGCATCAGTAATAATCAGGATCATTTCTGGAGCATGCATCCAGCACTGTGCTTAGCAATTTTATTCATTATCTAAGTTAATCTTCACAACTTCGTTATAAGGTAGCTATTGGCTCTATTTAATAGATAAGAGAATTGAGCCTCAAAGAGGTTCAGTCACTAGCCCAAGGTCACACAATAGCAATTGGCAGAGCCACTGGCTCATTCAAATCTAAGCCTTTTTGTACAATAAATATATACTCACCCTACTAGAACAGTAATGGGAACATAAGTGCTCAATAAATTTTTGTAAAGGGAGTGAATGATTGAATGAATAAATGGCTAAATACATGAGTGAATGAATGAGAACAGTGGGCTGTACCGACCGACCCTGTTAGGTCAATTCAGCCACCCTCTGCATTTGGCCTAAATCAGGATTCGCTTGCTGCCTGAGGAACCTGAATTAGGGCACTTGAGCCTGAGAAGAAAAATGTGCACTTGCTTCCACTGTAGGTATTCCCAAACAACTGAGGCTAAGCAGTGCAGCCCTGCTTTGGTTTCTGACCTCCTGAGCAAGGGCTTCTCTAATACAAGTGGTTCTCCAGCTTAAGAGTGTGTGGGAACACTGGGCCCCACTCCCGGGGGTTCGGTTCCGTAGATCTGAGCGGGGCCCAGGTGATGCTGAAGCAGCTGGTCCTGGTCCGCCCTCTGAGAACCGCAGCTCAAATGCACTGGGAGGCAGTGTATGCCATTCTCACGGGGTTATTTTCCAGGGGCAGCAATCGTTTCTGACTCCAGAACCTCTGCTGGGTCCTGTGGACACATCCTGCACTGGTCCCACCGCCTCAGGCCACAAGTGAAGGGGGAAGAAAAGGCAGAAGTAGAGTGCCCTGTGATTCAAGCCGGCAGCACACAATCCAGGCTAAAAGCTGTGGGCTTTTCCAGAGACTGTCCCTTGGTTTCTCCGCTGCATCTTTGGCCGGATATTTAAAGCAGTGATTTTTCACCAGGAAGCAAGAACGATATCCCCTCCGGGAAGGATCTATCTAGAATCTTAGGAGGCACAGGTAGCTTGGAAAAGCATATCATAATGCATACTTCTAGAAAGACGGGAAATTTTAATTGATAGTAAATTCATCCGAGTGTCTTTATGGTAGGAAACTGGAGCATTTTCTAGAATACAGACTCTTCTGTATCCTCATAGGTAGGTTTCAGGTTCATGAGGTAAAGGTATGAGACTCACACGCTTACCAAAGAAGGCATGTTTGCTTGTCTATTTTGTCTTGTTATTTTAAGTTTGAGAAACCCTTCTGAAGGAGAGAGATCACAGCTGACAAATGCCAAATAGGCTTCCTACTTTGTCCCAGAAAGCCCGGATCACAGAGCCCTGATGAAAGGGCTGGCCACTTCTAGCATATCACAATGCAAAGGGCCAGTAAAGAGATGTAATCTTGAAGGGCCAGGAAGAGAGATTTCCAGGAACAAAAAACAGGGGCTTAAAAGGCGCAGGCCCAATCTCCCCCACCAGCCTGCCCCTGCCTTTTGGCTTTTACCTGTGGGACAGATACCAGATGGGATGCTAAGTTTCCCTAAAGTGTGGCAAGATGTTCATTCTTGTGGTTGGGCAGATTGGGTCTCCTAGGCTTTCAAAGGGAAAATGGGGTGAGACAGCATGCCTTTGATGTTTGAACTTGGATCCTGAAATCAGAACCTTAGGCAAAAACTGTTTTTATCTCTTCCATCCTAGGCAACCAAGTTGAAAGCTCTGGCGGGCACTTCCTTTTCAGCTGTTCTTTCCATATTGTCAATTACCTCCCTGCAGAGAGAGTGGAATTCCTTTGACTGAAAAAGCAGGGGTCCAGCTCTGAGATGGTGCCAGCAATTTCTTCCTTTTCTCTCTCGATTAGGTTACCTCGTGTCACACACGGGAAGGTATATTTCCATCCTCTTTTGTTTGACTTAGCATTAGAAGCCCGTTATGGCTTGTGTTGACACAGAATTAACAGATTCGAGGGTTAATCACCTTCCCCCATGGGTCAACAGGAGAGTAGCCCTCGGGTCTGGTTCAAGAAAGAAACGTTTGGAAGGAGTTATTTTTGAGATTTGGTGAACCACAGCTTTGATTCAGTAAGGCCGCAGATTTTATGAGCCTGAAGGTATTATGAGTAATATGTAAGTAAGTTATACTTCCATGGGCTGTGGTGTAGAAAATACTTGCTCTGGGAGTGTACTGGATTTGGGCCCCAAGCTTCTTCCTCAGACATATGCAGAAATATTTTCTAAAATGCCCACAAAGCTGGGGTTTGATGTTCCCACATATTTAAGACAGCAACCTCTGTGAAGGCCAGAAATTCTCTGCATCACATGGCCTAGAGCAGTGACCCCGAATTGGGGTCACTGCAGATCACCAAAGGACTTGGTTAGTTTTAGGAGCATGAGCTTCGAACTGTCCATGACTGGGTTAGACTCTCAGACCCACCACTTTATCAGTTGGTATAACCTTAGGAAAAACTGAATTTTCCTTACCATAAACAAGGGATATGAACCGTTTATATATCATGGATGTAAGGCTTAAATGAGATAATACCTGTACACATCCTGGCACAGGGTAAACATTCAACAATTCCTAGCTATTGGTAGTATTATTTTAAAGTGTACATTTTAAAATGTTATTTCCCTCATCAAAACCAATGGCTTGCCTTCAGAGCTGGTGTAAAGTTCACACTCCTGCCTTTAGCCAATGTGACCAAGATCTGGCCCTCTCCTGCCACCACCCTACTCACTCACCCCCCTCAGCCTCGCAAGCCTTCTGACACCCCTACCAACATAAGCTCCTACCTTCCTCTGAGCATTTGCACATGCTGTTCCCTTTGCCTGGAATGCCTGGGGTCTTCGAAGGGCTAACTCCCTGCTCCATTCAGGTCTCAGCTCAACAGTCACATATCTGTTCACTTGTCTACTTACTGAATGGCAGCTCCACAGGACCAGAGATCATCTTGTTCACCCCTGTATTTCTAGAGCCTAGAACAGGACCTGGTACATATTAAGTACTTACTTGGTATTTCATTTTTTATGAATACCGGTAAATGGGTTTTTTTTCTGGAACTAGTATTTCAATATCACTAGGTAATACAATCAAAAACAGTGCTTTCCCCTCATAAAAGCCTAAAGTTCCTAAACATACAGGGTAGGTAGGTGCATCTTTGCTTTGTCATGTTGCTGTTCTTATTGCTGCTGCTCATGTGTGTGTGTATGTGTGTATGTGTTAAATCATAAAGATCCTTGTTGGAAAAGAAATCTTAAATTTCTTTAGTAGCTTCTAGTCACATGGCTAATGTCCAAACAACCACTTAGATGTCTTGGCACTGAGTTTTTAATACCCAAATTAATGCATTTCTGCACTCAGCTGAGGCTCTTGATTGGCCTGTCCAACAGCTAATCAGCTTCCAGAGAGAATTATATCCCATTCTCATTTGACAATAGGGCTTCCTAGATGTTTGTGGAATGAATGAATGAATGAATGAATGAATGAAAATTTCCCTTAGAAATCTTACCCCCAAGAACTCTAAAAATTAGCTTTAGAAAAATCAAGATAAGCAGTATTACCAACATTCACTTCTAGCAGGGAACCAGAAAAAGAAGAATTTTAAGTATCAGAAAAACTTGAGGGTTACTATCTGGTTTTCTCTGAACCCTGACTGTATATGTTCTTATGATCAGACCAGAAATTAAAAATAAGTTCATTTTTCTGAATCAACCATATAGTAAAAATTACTTTGGACAAACACTTTGACTTGCAAAGTCCAAGACTTGGAATTTTTCATAAGAAAATAGTCAAAAATGAATTTTAAAATGATGTCCAAGGAGGGTCACTCAAGACCTGTTTATAATAACCAGAAATTTGAAACAACTTAAATGTTGACAAAAGGAATTACATTCAATAAATTATGGTATTTCCATAAATGGAATACTATAAAGCCTTTTAAAATGTCCTTGTAGGGGAAAATTTGTTGATATAGGAAGAGATACATAACACATAAAATGAAAAAAAAATCAAGCTAAAAAAAAACAGTATAAACAGTAAGATCTAATTTTGGATAAAGACTACATACAGATATAGAGAAGTAGATGAAAATATAAATGTGGATAGGGAGCTTTTTTATCAAACTGG
Organism: Craseonycteris thonglongyai; assembly: GCA_004027555.1. Lineage (NCBI taxonomy): Eukaryota > Metazoa > Chordata > Mammalia > Chiroptera > Craseonycteridae > Craseonycteris > Craseonycteris thonglongyai. The sequence continues at coordinate 6,316 of PVKE010031391.1, forward strand.
GAGTTAGAACAAAAATTATTTTTTAATTTTAACATTTGCACTTTAACCATTTCTGCAATAAACACAACACATACTATAATTCTTTTCCAGGACATTGGAAAAAATAATATGCTGTGGGAAGTTTATTCTCTCTCTCCATTTCTTCCCAGGAGGTACCAAAAAGTTGAAGCGTTTTTATAAGCTTCTCCCCACCCAGCCTTTCTACAAACACCAACTACAACAACTACTCCCTTGGCAAAGTGTCTGTTGCATCAACAGATTCCTCTTCTTTCTGGAATTTTCTGAACCTGCTCAAAGGTCATGCCTAACTCAAAGAGCCTAACTTTGAGTCACTTGTGAGACCACCCACTGAACATCAGCTTTGGAGAATGACATTTACAAAGTATCCGCCGTCACTTGGTCACCCAACAAACTGCCATTTTTCAAACCACTGCCGTCTCAGTCATATTGGCTTTCCATAAGGCGTGTTGCTTAGCAACCACCAAGGAACTGGGAAGACGGAAGAAGGTGCCTGCCAGAGAGATATTTTATGACCAAATTGAGCTGTGTTCCGTGTGTCTGGTTGCATTCAAGGTAACCAAATAAAAGATAACACCCGTCTATTTTTGCATCATGAGGAAAAATATACTTGGCTCCTGCCCAGAAAGGCAATTACCTAAAAATCTTGGCAGGCCCCATGGTATGAGAAATGGTAACTGATACAGGGGTGGAAAAAAAAAAAAAATCACTGACCTTCATAAATACTGATGATATGAGGATGGTTGAGGGATGACATGATCTCAATCTCTCGTCTGATGTGAACCATGTCCTGTTCATCCTTAATTTTGTCCTTACGAATGGATTTTATAGCAACCTATAAAGTCAGGAAATGAAATGTTACTCAGAGAACTAAACAGATGCAAATCAGCCATTGGGGGAGTTTGGAAAATAAATACAGATGTTACTTGTTGGCAGAGCCGACAATAACCAAACAAAGCTTCGAAATACCCCCTGTCATGTCTTTCATTTATAGCAAAAACACCCTTCTCCTGACAACAGAAAACATCAGGCTTTAACAGCCTGGGGTATGGGATGGTGGATTTTTTTCCATAAAGCGGAGGCTGCTTCACGTGGCCAGATTCATTTACTCTAGGAATCCTGATCCTTTGAAAAAAGAAAGAAAAAAAGAAAAAAAAAAAGGAGCGCTCGGTTTACAGGGTATCGATGATTAAACATGAATAGGTGACATTAGTATCACTCAGTCCCACCATGCAGCTGCCAGGCGGTGGCTACAAAAAGCCTAATCGCATGCATGCCCTGTCTCAGGGCCAGTTCTGCTCAAACCTTCAAGGCTTCAGGCTATGCTGTGTTTATGCAGTTGCTCAGAAGCCAAATCCTTCCTACATCCTTCCTCTTGCTCCAGGCACTCAATAGCACATGATGTGACGACCAAAAAGGCTCTGGGAGAGAAAAATCAGGGTAAAATCGAAGCAGTGACAGCTAGACTCCCTGCCCACCCCAGCTGATTCCAAAAGCTCCATACCAATGTCGCCTGCAGAAACACACCGTTGAGAATTGCCAGGGCCAAGGCACAGAGCAATTGCGCGAAAGAAATACATAAATAAAAAGGCATTCAATGACAATGGGAATCTAATCATGAAAAATACCGTATGTTTGCAATGGATTCCTCTTTGCTCCTGAGCAAGCGGATTGGCAGTTTAATTCTCCTTGGTTCTAGGGGGACAAAAACTACTGTGGTGGGGGAGGTATTCACGGGCAACAAGGACACCCACCAACCAATTAACTGCCAAGCTCTGAAAACCTGCTCAGTTCCCTCCAAACTGGTGTTTCTGCCGCCTCAACGCACCTGCTCCACCCTTTCACAGATGCAAGGCAATTAAACCATTCCTCTGGATTACAAAGGCATTACGTGCTCTGGAGAAAAAACTTACGATCAGCAGCCCAGTGCCACACCTTGACTATCCCAGGGTGAACCAGTCTGCCTCAGCAGGACTGTGAATACAATCCGTGAACAATCGCCACTTCCGGCTTTCACCAGGTCCCCGCCAAACCCTATACATGGAAATATTTCTAAAATACAATGCGTAGTCCACCTATTACTCAGTAAGAACTGGGAAGTTATTTTTATTATTGTTTTTGCTATTTACTGACCTCCCCAAAACAGATTCACTCAACAAGCAGCTCCCTGTATGTCTCCTTTGCAGAACCTTCTCCAAGTGTAATTAAATTAGTATTTGTGTCGTTACCTGACTCTACATTCGTGGGGATCTTATTCACTTATCTCCAGGGCTTCACACTGTGCTTGGCACGTGGCAGGCCTGAGAAAACACTGAGTGTGGGCAGGCAGGCAGGGAGACAGAAAGGGAAGGAGAGGAGAGAAGGAAGGAGGCGACGGGGAGGGAGGGTTGGTGTTGTTAGGTGATGAGAGCGCAGTCCAGAGATGTGATAGTGGAATTGGAGCAAAAAAGGGAGGACCACTCCAGCCAAACACTGCCCAGACAGACATGATCGTAAGATGACTCAGGACTTCTTTGACATTCTACCTACGAAGGCAATCGAGGAATGGAGAAGGAGAGAAAACACAGGGTGCCCTCCTGCACAAAGATGAATAAGCTTCCAGCTACAAGGCCCCGTTTCACCATGGGGCCAGGCTCAGAATGACCCCAGGGTCTCAAGACAGCCCCATTCAGTATGTATCAAGAAAAGCTTCCATATGCCTGCGTCAAATGCAAAGATATGACTGGAAGTCTTTATTTTATCCGAGCAGGGCCTGCAATCCTGAAAGCTGGTTCTTGGAATAGACAGTGAGCACACACAGGCTGAGAGCATGTGGGTGGCTATTGGACCAACTCCTACATTCCTCCCTGAACTAGAGATGGGCAAAGGGAAAAACTACCCCTTTGATTATGCAGCAAGCTGAACTTGGCCTCCAGGAAGCCCTATTGTCAAATGACAAACGGGCTTCCAGGGTCAGGGGAGGGTAGTGAAATTCTGGGGAGTAAGAAAATAAGCCCACTTGTCAATTTCCCAACAGGGAAGCCAGAGGCTGAGGGTCTCACGGTGCATGTGCCAGAGCGATGCTTCCAAGCCCAATGGGGAAAGGGGAGTGCCCACATTCTAATAAAACCCCACTCGATAAATGCTAATACTCACGGTGTTATTCCACCACGAAAGCTTCCCTCTTCTGACAATAAATCTTCTATTGAAAATGCAAGAGGGCACATTCTGCCCCCTATTGCAAAGGGGTGGTAGGAAGGCAGAACACAAATGCTAGAAATCACTGTGCAACTGCCAAGGTCATTAGGAAGGCTTTCAGTTTCAACGCCCAAGAGCAGTGAGATGGCTCACCCAAAGTCGAAGGCCAGTTAATGGCACACCACACAAAAACAATAACGACAGTAATAATAGCAGGCATTCATGGAGCACTTAACATATGGTACAGGCACTGTGCTAGGTGCTTTACACGCTTCATCCTTGTCATCATTCAAGCTTCAGCTTTATGCCACCCCTTAGGGAGGCCCTCTCTGACCCCTCTAGTTGATAATGCCACCACCCCTGGCTACTTCCTTCTCTCTACAACACCTTTCCTCATTTTATCTTCTTTAAGGACATTTCCCATCATCTAAAATGATCTCGCTTCTTGGTTTGCTGCATATGCAGCCTGTGGGCCAGAACCAGCTTCAAGCAGTTTCTATAGGACTCAGAGAACTAAGAATGATTGTCACATTTTCAGAGTTGTTTAAAAAGGAGAAAGAGATTGATAAGGGTCGCTCCTGTAATGTAATGTAGCACGTGCTACATGACGTTGAACGATAAACTGAACCAGGGCACAGTGAAGCAATCTTGCATAATGCACAGGTCCCCAACCCCTGGGCTACGAACCAGGACTGGTCTGTGGCCTGATAGGAACTGGCCCACACAGCAGGAGGTGAGCGGCGGGTGAGTGAGCTAAGCTTCTTCAGTATTGACAGCCGCTCCCCATCACTCTCATTACTGCCTGAGCTCTCCCCAGTCAGATCAGTGGCAGCATTAGATTCTCATAGGAGCGCGAACCCTATTGTGAACTATGTATGCAAGGGATCTAGGTTACACTCTCCTTATGAGAATCTAATGCCTGATGATCTGAGGTGGAGCTGAGGTGGTGATGCTAGCACCAGAGAGTAACACAAATATAGATTAACGTTAACAGAGAGGTTTGACTGCCCAGAGACCATAATAAACCAATTGCTTGGAGACGAATATCAAAACACTGTGAGTGAGCTGTAAGTGACAATTAAGCTGCATCTGAAGATTGAATCACCCCTCCCACCAACCTCCCCCTTGGATCTGTGGGAAAATTGTCTTCCACAAAGCTGGTCCTTGGTGGCTTTGAGTCCTAGCTAAAATCTCACTAGCTGTGTGACCTTAGGCAGGTTACATAACCTCTCTGTTTTCCAGTTTCCTCATTCTTCAAGTAGGGAACTAATAGTATCTGCCTCCTGGGTCCCTCCTTCTGAGGATTACATGTTAGGTGCTTAGAATGTGCCTGGCCCAGGGTAAGTGTTCAATAAACCTCAGCCATGTGTAATCCAGACAGAGTGCCTCACCCTTAATGCCTTCCGTCCTTCCTTTCATCCTCAGAACAAACTTGAATTCCTCCTGGTTCCTCATGGGGCATCCAGCAAGGGCCTTGGGTACAGAGACCACATTTGTTCCCAAAGTACATAAAGGGCAGGAGAATCTCTCTCCTGGGTCTGTAAACTGTCCCCTCATCTGAAATGTCAGGCCGCTCAGAGCAACTGGGGCCCACCAGGATCATCATGGCACCTGAGTCTGAGGCCAGGCAGAAGGATGAACAACTTGAACCCAGGACCCTCTTCCCCCATCTCCTGATGGTTATCCATCCAGGTGAACCAGGGCATAAAATCTTCCTCCTTAGTATCCAACGTTTGACTTAAGAAATCAACTGCAGTCCTTGTGGATTTTGGCTGTTACTTCACCTATTCCTTGGAGCACCTGCCAGGTACCAAGTACCATGCTGAGATGACACAAGAGGGAGCCAATAATATTCTGCCGCAGCCTTCAAAATAAGGTGGGTGGGTGGGCAAGGACAAGAAGCAAAAGTTACACAAATAATTACATAATTTCGCTCACAGCCAAGGGCAACCACAGACAGCACAGAGATAGAAGCCAGCAAGATGCAGACAGGCACCTCTACGGTTTTTTTAATATATTTTTATTTATTTATTTATTTATTTATTTATTTATTTATTTATTTTTGAGAGAGAGAGACAGAGAGACAGAGAGACAGAGAGAGAACTGAACTGGGGGAGCTCCCAGTTCAGCACATGTTTCTGCACGGGCCAGGGTCGGGATTCAATCCTCGGTCCCCAGTGCTACAAAGTGAGCACATAACACACTGAGCCACCCCGGCCTCCGCACCTCTACGGTTTTCCTCTTCAAAGAAAGGCAGAGGTAAAGACAAGGCCCACCAGGAAGAGATTACCAAACATCTGAAATCATACAACCTCAAAAAAATATCCAATTTGCTCTTGTACGAGTCAGACAGATTTCATTCACTCCACCATCAAAATGACGGGAGCCATGAACTCAGGTGTTCGAACCTGACACACAGCACTTTCATAAAGGTCCCACGTCTAGACGGCACCGGGTGTCTTATAAAACAGTCTGCTTTTACATAAGGCCACCCGATAGTTTGATGTTTAAACCATATACAGCAGCGAGGCTGGCTGTGGCCCTGCGAATCTACCCTGCAGTGCCTGCATGTTTATGAAGAGGCAAACAGCTCAGCCAACCTGCATCCCTGTTAAATGTAACAGGCCTGGCCTCCTCTTCTATAGAGGTAGTTTTCCCTCTTTTGAAAAATCACCAAAATCACCTGCTCTGCAGTCTACCCCAGTGGCCACTGTGAATGTTAAGAGCTCGGTGACCTAGGCAGGATTCATGGGAAATAGCCGTACGGCGAAAGCTCAGGATTTTCTTGGCTGGGTGAGCTTGGGCAAGCCCGAACTGCACAGATCTCAGTTTCCTCATCTGTAAAATGGGGTTGGCAAGTCGTACCTCCTGGAGCTGGAGTGGAAATAATGAAAGTATAGTGCCTGTTACACAGTAGGTGTTCAATGAATAGCAGTGACTATACATGAGGCCTATCAGATAGAGAGTCTTGGACAAGGTTTTGGGAGTAGGCCGAACAGATGTTCTGTTTTAAATGGGACAGAAAACAATAGTACTCTCCTGCTTGAAATGGTCCGTATGGTCAGCCTAGCCTCCCTGTGCCAAATTCAAGGTGTCAGTAGGCTGATCATATGGACCATGTGAAACAGGACAGTATCGTTGTTTTCTGTCCTATTTAAAATGGGACGTCTGGTCAGCCTAGTTAGGAGTGATGCGCCCACAGCAAATCATCTCATAGGCCCCTCCCCCCCGAAATCCTCCCCATCCCCACACTTGTGCTGCAGCAACAGCAGGTTGAAATTCATATTCAGCCTGTGTGTTCGCACAGAGCAGGGCAGCCAGCTGTCTTCCTGGCCTGCTTTGGGGAGTTCTGGGCAGGTGGTGTGCATCTGAGGTTCCAGCCAAGACAGTCATTGCCCTCTTCCCTCCATGGCCACCTCCCACAAAAGTCCATTCAGTGCCATATGTCGAACTTCAGGGAGTGTTCTAGAAGTGCCTCTCAAACAGAGATCATGGGCATCTTGTTAAAAATGCAGATTCTGAATCCAAAGGTTGAAGGTAGAGCCTGGGATTCTGCATTTCTAGCAAGCTCCCAGGTAGCACCAATGAGTCAGGTCCAGGGGCCACACTTTGAGTACGGAGATCTTAGTGGCCTGCTATTAGCCCTGACACACCAACATTTTTAAATCAGTGACTAACATTCATTAAGTGTTAACCATGTGCCAGTGGCCCTTATCTACTCCTAACTCCACCCCATTTTACAGGGGAGGAAACTGAGGCAGAAAGAAGATAAATATTGCCCCAAGTCCCATAGCTTGTGAAAGATGGAACGAAGACTCGAACCCAGGCAGGCTAGGCCCAGAGGCTGCTGACTCTTGAGGCTGTGGATAAAGCTGGGATGGGCAGCAAATAGGGCAGGTGACAGAATCGCTCAGCGGATCCCAAGCAGTCGCCCAATCCCAGTGTGACACACACACCCCCACCCCCACCCTCCAGGCAGAGGAAGGGTCCTATGTGAGGTCCCGGGAGGCGAGAGAGGAGGAGTAAGCAACAGGGAAGACACGCGGCCTTAAACACAGCGGTAGCGTCACTTAGTGGGAACAAGCGTGCACTATCTGGCCACAGGAACTGGCAGCTTCCCTGCCATTCACAAGACGTGATCTCACCCCCGGCCACGTTCCACGGTAGCTGCAGGGCACTGACTCAGCGGCAGAACAGGGACCTTTTCTTACCAAGGGGCCCAGAGGCCACTTGCAGCAGGACCAGGCAGCCAAGTTGGAGGCCAGTGCACAGATTCCTGCTCTTGTCTGGTGGATGGTCCCAGTTCGGGCAACACATAGCTCCACACAGGCCACCCGGGCCCAAAGCTGCCCAGGATCACCCAGGGGCTTTCCCTTAGCCAGGCTGTGCCTGGCCCTCACCCTGGTGATGCCACCCAGGAGGTCGTCTTGCAGCCAAAGCCTCTAATTAATTCAATGACCCCCAGCTCTTTGAGAGCAGCCGGGCCAACTCAGGACAACATTCTAGCAAGCTGCCATGATGCAACTGACCCCACAGGGACCCAAGCCAGCAACGCCGCGGGGCCCACAGGCTTCTTCCTCTCCGGCCTGTTGATTCATGTCATTACATGGATGTTTTTTTCAGACAGAAGCGGGTTGGAAGCCAAGAGTTGTATCATCAGGCTCGGAGAACAAGCACCTCGATGCCAGAGAGCACAACATGTGTAAGAAAAAGGCTTTTCCTTCAAAGGGCATGGCACCATTTGCCACCGCTGGCCTGTTAGTCTTGTAAGAGGTTCTGCAATGCTATATAATCCTGTGGAACTCAGTTCTCAATCCTCTAGATCCCAAAACTCCCCATTAGAGATGAGGTTTCCTCAGATGACCTTGATTTTTCTCCTGCCATGTATTCTATTTCCAGAATTTAAGCAGCAAGTCAGATTTTGACTTGGTGGTGCCAGGGCCTGCTTAAGAAGACCTCAGACAGGCCTGAGACCTTTTTATCTACCTGTATCATCAGTCCTTGCTCTCCTCCCTCTCTCCCCCTTCAAGGACTGAGCTGAGACTGTCGTTATTGCATGTGGCGATGCCTCAAGGGAGGTGGAATTAATGACTCAGAAATCGCAGGCAGATGTGCACTCCCCGCATGGCAGGCCCTGGGGTTTGTAAACACAAGATAGTGGCCATGGCTGACCGAGAAGCGAAAAGAAGGCCAATGGAAAATTAACACCAGTAGTGATGCCAAAAGCAAGCAGCAAAGCAGCTCCCAGCACGCTATTAGGTTCTGGGAGACAGCGATTTGCCAAAAGGTGGTGAGCGCACCTCCTGCATCGGATCCCCTCCTGGAGGGGAGAGGGGAAACTGTCAAGGCAGATTCCAGGGCCCACCCCTCTCGACTGCATTCAACGGGGCTGAGGGGGGAGCTGTTGTCAGCATTTTTTGCACGCTTCCCAGGTGACTCTGTTGCACTCTGAAGTTTGAGGAATGGCATCTTAAACCAGAGTAAGTGTGGCCAGGAGGGCCCTAGTATCAGTAACTTAAGTATGACGCAGTCACAGTAAACATTAGGTGATTAGTGAACATGAATAAGCTGCCCATCTATACAGAGGGGAATGATAAACAGCTGCTTCCTGGAGGGGACACAAGGACCTAAATTCATTTGCCCCAGGGAAACAGAAGTCCTGCTCTCAGCAGAGGGTTGTCTGGTCCCAGCCCGAAGCGAGCCACAGCACACAGGAGCAGGCTACTGATGGACCACAGCGCTCAGCACACACCCTGGGGCTCCCACGCCTGGTGAAAAGGAAGGTGCCCAAAGGAGGCGAGAGGAAGTGAGCCTCCCGTCCTGTCCTGCTCAGTGAGAGAGGGTCTGGCTGCAGCTGCGAGGAGCCTTCTCACAGCACCCTCTGCTGTCTCTCAAGGCTCTGCTCTAATAACCACCCCCAAGGCCACCTCTTCAAAAAGGCCTCTGGCCGCCCAAGAGTCACAGAACCACTAAAAATGCAAGACTGCTTAGCGGGAACTGGAGCAGCCAAGCAGCTATTTAACTTTGGACTTTGCATCACCAGCTCAGAATTCTCAAGTGCCACACTGCTTTTCTTCCAGGTACAAGTGCCCTGGAGACAGAGAGGAAAAGCCCGACCAGAGGGCAGTTTTCTTAGAAGCTGGACCGCATCCCATCATCTGGGAGCGACATCACCTTGATGCCGTTCATAACATGGCTTGGATACGCTTAGGGCTATGCCCCTTTTATTTATCAGCCTCCAAGCCCAGCAGGGCCCCTGCCGGAACTGCTAAGAAACCCAGCATCAGCACCTCGGCCTTGTCATCAGTCACAGCAGCTTGGCCCAGGTGCCCCCAGCACAGAGAGGTCCTCAGGCAAGCACATCACAGCGTCAGTTTCCTCATCTGCAAACGAGGGGGATGAGAATACCAACCCCACAAGGTTGCCGTGGGGCTCACAGCTGATTGTGCATTTGATGGAGCTCAGAGACCAACAGTCACTATCAGAGACACAGTGAGCGCCATTATCATCAGCAGATGCTAGCGCTGCAAGGACCTCAGAACTGTCCATTGCTGCAGCCCCTCCCCCATTTTTCAGATGAGGAAACAGTCCTGGGGAGGTGAATGCACAGCCGGGGTTCATGCAGTTAACAGCACCACTGAAACTGTACCGAGAGCCCTGAGTCTTACTCCAGCCCGGGATTCATACTCCGGGCAAGGAGTCGTAACTAAATTCTACAGCCGCCACTAGCGGCAGGGCTGAACCGGCCACAGAAAGGTTCCACATCTACATGTGAGGGAGCTCCGGCCCAGCAGAGTCCCCAGAACTGATGCATCATTAATGCACTGGGACAGGGAGTGACAGGTACTCCCAAGCGCCCGGGCAAACCAGGACTCACTGCGCAGCATGGTGCGTTAGAGCAGCTCCGTCAAATGCTAGGACGCTGTCCTCACACGCACGTACCAGGGACACTGTCTTTCAGTCCAATTCAGTCCAAACCTTGTTCCAATTTCTGCAGCCTGATATGACATCCCACATGAATAGGCACACTAGGTTTTTATCCCATCATTTTTAATTCACTGAAAACGTTGCTTTTAAATATTAACTTCAGGCAAACTGAATCACTGACCTTGGGAGTAATGCACAAGGGACACAAAAGACCTAAGAAATGAAATTAGTTTTCAAAAAACAGAAATCAGACACCTGAATTTAGCTTATCCGGGTGAGCGGAACAAAGAAAAAAAAAAGGTTTTAATTTCTTAAGGTGGTAAAACGCATATAACTAGCAGGGAAAAAAAATGGGTATAACTTTAAATTTTAGTTCATGTTTTAACCGTGGGTGATTTTATAGCAAAGTGAAAGAGAAGATTCTTTAGAAGTTATTTTTATCCTGACAGACTCGCTCTTATTCGGAAAGCTGATGTACGGCAATTAGAGGGTGCAAAGACATAACAGATAGGGAAGGAACAATAGCCGGCTGCAATCTCTCCCCCTGGAGGCCTCATTTATCATCTACTCACACGCAGAAGCTTCTTTTCCTTCCAGGGGAAGCTCTCACTGTCCATTACCCAAGAGAGTTAACAGGCTGGTTCCTGCTCCAAGGCCCCATTGCAAAATCCATCTGGATGCATATCAGCCTGCTAATTACCGCCACCCAAACCTGCTTGGATGCTTGCCACAGCAGTACCTCTGGCTACACATGTACAGCCCCCTCAAGGAGCATGCTCAGTCCCGGTATTTCCTGCTGCCTCATCAGGCAGGTTGCCTCCATGAGCTTTACCCAACACCCATCACTCAGCTCCTACCCTGAGGTAGGGGTCTGTGGTCATTACAGGGACTCCAGGAACAGACTGGGCAGAGGAAGGTGATCAAGCCCCTGAAGGCCTGTGGTTGCCATTCGGTCTGCCAAGATCCCTCCACAGCACAGCGCCTCCCGCAGCTGAGCAATTCTTCCACTGCACTGAATTCCCACCATGCAGATACAGGTCCCCTTTCATAACCTCGTTCACCGTTCTTGCAGGCTTCGTTCGCATACAGACCACTTCTGTTTTCTTCACCATGCCCCCTCCAGTAAGTAGCAGGTGCCTGGTGTATAGTCAATGCCAACAAGCTGTTGCTGAAATGGATCCCAAGTATGACAAAGGACCCTTAACATTATGCTAAGTGAAGTATGTCAGACAAAGAAAGCCAAACTCACAGAAGCAAAGATTAAATTGGTGGTTGCCAGGGGCATGGGGAAAGGGCAGAGGAAATAGGGAGGTGTTGGTCACAGGGTAATAACTTCCAGCTATACGATGAAAAAGTTCTGGGGATCTAATGCACAGCACGGTGATTACAGTTATCAACATTGTATTATACTTGAAAATTTTCAGACAGATCTTAAATATTCTCAACACACACACAGTGATAGTTATGTAAGGGGATGGAGGTATTAACTAGCCTTATTGTGGTAAATATTTCACAATATATATGTGTGTCAAATCATTACCCTATCCACCCTAAACTTACATATGTCATATGTCAAAAATAGCTCAATAAATGTGGGTGGGAAAGGTCCCTTAAAAATCAAAATCATAGCAGGACATCTTATCATCCCACAGCCACCTGCTGAGTCTTCTTTTACTCTTTCTAATCTCTCAAGCATTGTTACATCCCTACTTGTCCCAAAATCATTGAACCTGAACTTGCTGGTCTTTAAAATGGAGATAATAATAATGCCCACTCCAGAAGGGCTGGAAAAGAATTCACAACAAGAGCTAAAAGTAATCATTAATGACCACCAGTTATCAAGCCCTTAGTTTATGCCAGGCACTGACCACCACTGCGTTAAATGTCTCAACTTCTCATTAAATTCTCACAAAAACATTGTTTCTGCTTTCTCAATGAATGTAAACTGACTCTGAGGGAGCTGCAGTAACTTGCCCTGGGGCACGCAACTAATAAATCAGAGGGCTGGGTCTCACTGAACCCCAAGACCACACTCTTAACCTCTGCACCACACTGACAAAGTCTGGCCCTTGGTCAGTGTCTAATGAACATGAGCTCAACAGAAGTCTCTGGAGATGAAGGTCCCACCAATGCCACACAGACTTGTCCCCACCCTAAGTCTTTTTTTTAAGCTAACATTTCAACCTCTTCCATCTTCACTGGTGTCCCTGGCTGCTCTGTGGGAGGCCAGCCAATGCAATTGTGCAAAAGGCAGAACTGGACAGGAGGGTCTGGGAGGCGTGTCCCTAAAATGATGCAATAATGAGTCAGTTCTCCAGTAAGCAATTTGGGGAAAACTACTCCGACTAAGGCATGGATCCAGGTGCTATGAAGCATGGCCCAGACCTACCTCTCAAGTTGCTTACAATCCAAATGGAAAGGCACAGCGGACATGGGGGCTCTTCCCTTCCCTGCACTAGTAAGAACACTTTGCTCTGTGGAGCCCTACCACACTGGATGCATTTTTAAAGAGATAGTCGGTCAAGATAATTCACTCTCCCCATGCCAGTGGGTGGAGCTCTGGGGAGTAGCCCTAGCATACTCCCCAGAGCAACGGATCCTAAAGTTTGGCAAAGGA
>PVKE010031392.1:0-19057 GCA_004027555.1 Craseonycteris thonglongyai
TCTCTCTCTCTCTCTCTCTCTCTCTCTCTGTCAAAATAAATAAATAAATAAATATAATATAATAAAAATATAAAAGTGTGTTCTAGAGCTAGCTTAAAACATTACAGCACAATTAGATGACGTAGTGGTGAGGGGCTGGGGGGAGTGTATTAAACTGAACTGTGCCCCCCTCAAAAGTTTTGTTGAAGTCTTAACCCCTGGTACATGTGACCTTATTTGGAAATAAGGTCTTTATGGAAGTAATCAAGTTAGGATGACATCATTCTGCAGTAGAGTACGCCCTAAATCCAGTTACTAGTGTCCTTATAAAGAGAGGGAGATTTCAAAGAACACAGAGATACAGGAGAGAAGAAGCCACATAATGACAGAGGAGGAAGCTGGAGTTACCCTGAGAAGGAAACCCCGGAAGCAACCAGGAGCTGAAAGAGGCAAGGCATGTTTCTCTTCTAGAGCCTTTGATGGGAGCATGGCCCTGCCAACATCTTCATTTCAGACTTCAGCCTCCAGAACCATGAAACAATAAATTCCTGTTGTTTTAAGCCACCTACTATGTGCACTATGGTACAGACACTGTAAGAAACTAAATACAGGGACAAAAAACAATTTTTAGCTACGGAGGAAATTGGGAAGGATGACCCACACCAGATATAAGGCACTGAATGAGAATAAGACAGTTTACTACCTTACAAAATAAATCTTCTGGGAGTTTGAACCTTAGGTCTTGGATTCAGTTTTCGTATTTCAAAACTGAGGATAATAGTACTTAATCCCTAAGGTTGTACATGGATTATCATCTGTACTCTGCAATGGGTAATTATAAATAAGTTATTACTAGGCAAAGATGGCATACTACAGTAAGTTATTCATCTACGAGTACAACATAGCCATCTATTCCTTTTTTCTTACAATAGTACTGTTATTGCTGTGTCAGGCCTGACAGATGTGCATACTTTCAAGACTCTGAAGGTAATGCTGGCTGGCAGCTTGCCATCACTCTAGTTCTCAGCTGGAGGCCATTTGGCACCCAGGCACAAATGACAGTGTCTAGAGACATTTTTGGTCATATCACAACTGGGAGAAAAGTGCTACTAGCAAATAGTGTAGAGACCAGGATGCTGCTAAAAACATCCTACGAAGTATAGGGCAGCCCCACAGCAACAACAAAAAATTGTCAGGCTTCAATAGTGCCAAGTTGAGAACTCTGCTCTAGAAGGACCCAGGTCATCTGCAGTCAGAGCATCAGCCACCAAAGAACTCACCCTCTCATCCAAATGTCACACTGATCAGGGAACCTTGGTGGTAGAAGAGCCTATGAACAGTGACTCGCAAACAGCTCAGAACTTATGGAAACTGAAAAACTTCTTTTTTTTTAAATTTATTTATTGTTTTTTTATTGTTTTTGTCAGAGAGAGAGAGAGAGAGATACAGAGACAGAGAGAACTGAACTGGGGGAACTTCCCAGTTCAGCACATGGGTCTGCACAGGCTAGGGCTGGGATTCGATCCTCGGTCCCCTGGTACTGCAAAGTGAGCACTTAACCCACTGAGCCATCCCAGCTTCCCCCTAAAACTTCTTTTTGATAGTCTAAAAAAACTGGAAATTCCCTGTCCTAGAAGACAGCCCCATCCGTGGTCACTAATGGCTCTGCAAGTACCAGCCATGACAGTGCACGGCAGAGCTGGGTTGCCCATGCACCCAGCCATCTGGGAACCGTGCCCCGCATGAACCATCCACCAGGCTAGAGAGGAGGAGGAAGAGTAAGTCTTCTCCCAAGCTGTCTCTCCCATTAGCTGGGAGCCTCTCTGAAGCAGAAAACCAATGGAGACCCCGAAGCTAAGCTCCTTGACTGAACCCTGGAATTATAATTTGGCAGTGGGCCTGCTGGATCTTTCCTACAGAGCTGGCATAGGTAATCATCCTTTATCTGTACCTGGTAGCCAAGCCTAAATTATTGCCTTGTTCAAAGCTGCTGTATCTCCTTTGCTGCTGCCTCTGGCATGCGAAGCATTCGCAGTTGCCTCCTTGAAGCTACAGAGTAAATACGGCTGTGCATACTGTACATTTTTAACCAAGCCTGTTTATCAAGCCTCTGTGTTCTGCTTGCCACCCTCACCACATATTCAGGTCATAAACAACTTGAGCCACCCATGCCATTCTCCGAGGTAGAGTACCTTATAAATATGATGAGCTAATTGTAAGAAAGAAAATTCCAGTGTGGGTAAAGGCCAAATTAAATACTCAGGTTGCCCTCTCCATTGGAGCTGTATTTTTGCTCTTTCTTTTATTATAATACAAGTTCAAACATACCTGAGTAAATAAATGTGGGATAGTTAGGAGAGCAACGTTAAATGTAATGGCAAAATCTCCTGTGGAGGGCAGAGTGTGCTGCTAAGTAGAATAGCATATACCTTAATACTAACTTTGAAATGTCTGTATTTATTGGGTAGTTCTATGCAAGTTCAAGAATAAAAGTTGTAACATACTGGTTTAAATACCCTTAAAATGACTTTATCAAGTCACTGAGGACATCATAATCAAAACTACATTTATATCTAAAATTAATTTGGTATATTTTATCATTAAAACTAAAAGTTTAGGTAAAGCTTTTGGTCCACTGAGACAACAAATATTTCAACAGCTGGAAGATGTTAAAAGCCAAGGGCTCTGGCATTTGAAGAGCCATATATAATTACTCTCCCCTATAAACAAAACATCTTGAAGAAAGCCAAAGTAACATGCTATCTCATAGGAAACCAACAAAACATAAAAATACAGAAATTATCATGTCTCTCCAATCTTTATTCATAAAATTCACGTAGCTACTAGAATTATTTAAACTGCCCATGGAAGAGAAATCATTTCTTATTAAAGTTATGGAGGCACCATTTTCCTACGTATGAAAAATAATCATCAGCATCTATATGTATATATCGCAGTTGTATTATGGCTTTTCAGGAGAGACCATACAAAGTTTTAATTTCAGTTAGGCAGCCAGAAAGCTGAAATCATAATACTATATCTGACTAAAAGGAGGAAAAAGACAAACTCACCCTCCATTTCAATTTAGTCTAAATTTTCCAGCTAAAATGCCTGCCAACTCAGAAGTAGAATTTAAATAAATATTTCATACGTCTGGACATTTACTTCACATATTCTTAGAAGCCTGCTCCCATGATTCTCTTTACCTTGTCTAAACTGTACCCCATGAACTACCCTCATGCTATTAAGTGCCAGCAATTCAGCCCACCAGCATTGCCTTCATATGTGGGAATAACACACCCCAGGTTTACATTATTTTCTGTAAGTTCATATTCTAGGAAAGACAAAATATTTATGAAGAACCAGCAGAAAAATATTTTACAATCCTATACATATTGAGTACAGTTAATAACGTTCCCTAGAGAAAGGCAGAGATGGGGGCGGGGGTGGAGGTGGGGGGCTGGAGAGACAGAGACAGACAGACAAGAGAGGGAAAGACATCCTGGATGTCTCCCTAGAGCTGAACATGAATACACAACCAGAAGTCTGAAGTAAGAGGAATAAACACTCTGCCAACTAACTGATTGACTTTATTTCCTTAGGAAGAGAGTATTGGTGTACTGCTAACAGTCTCGGGGAAATGTTTTAGACTAACAGTCATCAAGAGCAGTGGATTTTAAATTAAGTAACAAGGAGCCCTAGACTTGTGCCACAGCTTGTTCTGAACTGAAGCAACTTTTATCAGTTTTATACAAAGGTTCTATGGAGAAGAAGTGTGCACAATGCTGATTGGGAATACGTTTTGCCTCCCCAGAATGAGAACTCAGTGATATAAATGTATAAAATGCTTAGAACAGTATCTGGCACACTGTGAAAGCTCCATGGAGACTGGCTAGAATAATGATGCTGATAATGATTTGAGTCTGCATTGTACAGGTAATTTAAAGAAAATGAAACACAGATGCTACTGTGATTCCCTGTATAGAAACTATACATCAGGAGTGCCCAAACTTTTGGCTTCCTTGGGCCACATTGGAAGAAGAATTGTCTTGGGCCATACATAAAATACACTAACACTAATGACAGCTGATGAGCTAAAAAAAAAAAAAAGAAAAAAAAAAAGGCTCATAATGTTTTAAGAAAGTTTATGAATTAGTGTTGGGCCGAATGCCCCCATGGCTGCATGTGACCCTGGGCTGCGGGGTGGGCAAGTTTGCTCTACATTTGACACATCAAGCTTTTAAGGATGATCATTTCTTACAGAGCTTTCACACTGGCTATACAGCTAGCCAGCAATACCACATGAAGGCTTACCTCTTCTTCTTGGTGATAATGAGCACGTCGTTAAAGAGAAAGAAGTAGACTTGCTGTTTACATGTCCTTTTTGAGAAAAGCACAGTGTCTTCCACATAGGCTGTCAACTCACCTCTCTTTACCAACCATCGGGAAGAGGAGACTAGAGGGAAAGGCTACAAAAAAGAGAAGAACTCAGCACCCAAAGCCAAATTAAAGTCCTTTTAAGATTATCGAAACTAAAATATAAAATTTACATTCTAATGAATAATACATTATTATATGGTATACATCATTATTTTATAGGCACATAATAGTGAAATATAGAGAAGTATAATAATTCTCCAAGAAAATAAAAAAGAACGATTTACTTTCAATGTACAAAAACTATTAAGTTGCCTACATGACAACTAAAACTCAAATTGTTATTACACTTCCATTAACTCTCAAGTGAAAAAGAAGGTTGATGAGTCACTTAAAACTGAAAAGCCTAAAATAAAATCCATCAGTATCGACTGCAGGTATTTTAAATATCCAGTCAGAATCCGAACATATAGAAAAACAAAAATAACTATAGTTAACAGGAGACAGATATAAAAGTCTGAACTCACTTTATGAACTAAAAATACATTTTCAAAAGGAGAAAAAAAATCCCTGCAATATTTTGATTTGTCCACTAATTATCCATTTAGCCATATTCTGAAGAACACCTGTTATTAAGTTCCTGGAAGGTCATCTCTGAAAGCATCATGTCATTTTCTGGCTAGGATGATGAAGCTTTTCCAAAATAATCCATCTTAATCTCATAGAAAAGGCTGTACACAAGAAATTACATACTTTTTAAAAATTCAGTTTCCAGTTTCCAATTGGAAAACTCTCAAAACCACAGAATAATCCTCATTCTTGAGAGCTCTGCTTTTACATTACCAGAAATGCTTACTGCCAAAAATCTGATTTAAAAAAAACAACTATACCCATATAATAAGCAAACATTTTTAGACCCACAAAACACAACTCCAGTGATATAGTATAGCAAAATATCTTCCTTTTCAGGGAATATTGATTTAAAATAGCTAAAGGAAGTCAAGGATATTAAGGAGAAAATAAAAAAGCTAAGAAGGATTTTGTATTTTTCCTTAACTTTATAAAGGACATTTATAAGGAGATTGTTCAACAGTTATATACTATTTTCCTAAAGGTTTAAAAAGATGAAAGATTTTGGTTAACCTCAAACTTTCAAAAGTTGCTATTAAAGAAGTTGATAAGAGTTTCCAGCCTCCAAATCTCAAAATCAGACAATTATCCCACAAGGATGGTTGAGATTTAAAACGCCAGCCGACAGATTGCTTAGATAACCCTGGAGAACCTAACCAGCACACACGAGGTCACCACAGAATCGCATGTCAGGTTTGGAGCTGCCGTGGGGCTGTAATTATGGAGAACACAATGCTATCTTACTACCGCCTGTAAGCCTATGGGAAGAAGCAAAGACAGAGTCATGGTTCAACTCCAGTGTACATGACACCCTACGGCTGTTCTTAGTTTAGAGGACAGTGGAAGAAAGTTTTTTGAACTACTTTTGTTGCTTTTGACTACTACTTTTGTTGTTTTGAACTACTTTTGTTGCTTTTTATGGACTCCTCATACCCCAGTAGGCACAAATAAATTTCTAATGAATGTCTAAAATTGACAGTGCCTTTCACTATGTCTATGCATATTTTGGGGGGAAAAATGTAATATTATAAATATTTTTTGATTCAGAATTTATTGTTAGGAGATGAAACTCATTCAGATAGTCTTTTTTAAAGAAACCAGGAAAATAACCAAAAGAAAAGAATCAGAACGACCCAAAATGAGCCTAAGTTCATTCCCAGAGTTCAAAAATCCAGATGTGAATAAAAACTACTTAGAAAAACAATGCGTGAACAAAACTCTATCCTTAAAGGCATTGATCTAATTCCTACGGTGAAAAAACCTTTTATTCTTTTTTGTCTTAGCATCCTAGAAAACTGGCCTTGGTATAAAAATTAATTTAATGGGCCAGTAAGACACAGAAGAGGGGAAGCCGGGATGGCTCAGTGGGTTAGGCGCTCACTTTGCAGCGCCAGGGACTGAGGATCGAATCCCAGCCCGTGCGGAACCATATGCTGAACTGGGAGCTCCCCCAGTTCAGTTCTCTCCCTGTCTCTGTATCTCTCTCTCTCCTGTCAAAATAAATAAGTAAATAAATATATATTTAAAAAAAACAACAGAAGAGATTCTGAAGAGCAATTTTTTTTTAATTGAGATGAAGTTAATCATTTAGAAGTATACATATAAGTCAGAGGCTTTTAGTACATTCACAATGGTGTGCAATAATCATCACTGTCGAATTCCAGAACATTTTCATTACCCTAAAAAGAATGCCCGTATGCACTAAGCAGTCACTCCCCACTCTGCCCTCCCCCAAGACCCTGGCCACTATTATTCTACTTTCTAACTCCACAGATTTGCCTATTCTGGACATTTCATATCAATGAAATTATATAATATGTGACCTTTTGAGTCTGTTTCCTTTCACTTAGCATAATGTCTTCATGGTTCATCCGTGATGTAGCATGTATCAGAACTCCTTTCCTTTTCATGGCTGAATACTATTTCATTATATGGATATATAACTTTTTGTTTATCACTTCACCATTTCTGTTGATGCATATTTGGGTTGTTTCCACTTTTTTGGCTACAATGAATAACGCGGCCACGACCATTCATGTACAAGCTTTTACTTCTACAACTGTTTTCAGTTCTTTTGGGGTGTATACCTAGGGGTGAAATTGCTGGGTCACACAGCAACTCTGTTTTACTTTTTGAGGAACTACCGAACTGTCTTCTACAGTGCCCGGGCTGTGAATACCTTAGAATTCTTCATTTTTGTCTGCTATATCTTGGACATCTACTTGCTTGCAAAGTCCTCAGACACCAACCGCCAAATCCATCCACCAACTCACCTCCCTACTCAATCACTGAATTCAAAGGGTAGCCTGGGAATCCTCAACTTCGCCATGTGCTAATTTGTAAGACTTTCCATTATAAGACCAAAAATAATCCTCCCCAAACCCAGGGAGGCAACTTTTAGAGAAGGCTGAAGTCTAGTGAGAAGAAACAGTGGATCTGAGGAACAAACTGAGCTCTGTTCTCTGATCTGTTTCATGACCAGCTTTTCCCTCTACAACCCTCACCTTCCTTTCTGGCCACGAGGATTCTTGAGTGAAAAGTTAAATCTGTTTAAACTATTTCACACCCCTGTTCACTTCCACTGCAACATACCCACCATGCCTGTGGACTACTATCTGACAAAGCACCTGAGTGATATTTACTATGAGTTTACTATGAATCAGGTCTTTATCAAGTCTTTTACATCCATTAGTTAATTTAATGGTCTCAATAACTCCATAAGGGAAAGTACTAGTATCAGTGCCCCCATGTACAGTTCAGATACTCTAAGACACGAAAGTGAAGTAATGCGCAAGGCCATACGGCTAGCAAGTGGCGGAGCAATGACTGGAACTCAGGCAGGCTGACTGCAGAGTTCAGGCTTTTAATTTCTATGGCTTCCTAAGTGCCAATTCAGTGGAGTCATTCTTCCCCTCTCATGTTACCACTGGGTAGCACATGACACTTTTCCAGAAACATACACATTTAAAAATAAAAAACATTTGCAAGTGTGTTTATGAACACGTGCATGCGCATATACACACACTTTTTCTTCTCTTTCTCTTCAAATTAGAAAAAGACCAGCATTATTATACTGTCATTGTTAAGAATGGAGACTCTGGAGTCAGTTGCACGTCTGAATCCAGAGTTCCATAACTTCTTGCTGTATGACTTTGAGCAAATTGTTTAATATCTCCAGCTTCGGATTCCTCAGCTATAAAATGGGAATAATAGTAGCAGGATACGTCATGGGGTTCCTGTGAGAATTGATCAGACGAGGTGAAAATGGCACACAGTAAATAACAAATATTTTCATAGCAGTAAAAGCTATGATAGCACCAGAAAGCAAATATAGCCAAAATGGGATCACTACCTTCCCCTTAAAGTGCTGTTCCTCTTCAGGGATTCCCTATCTAAGTGGATGGTGCAGCTCCCCAGCCAGACAATCAGGCTAGACACTGGTCCCATCGCTGCTACCCTCCAGGCATCCTGCCTGTCTCCACATTGGCTTCCAGTCTCCTAACTGGCTTTCTGTCTCCAGTCTCATTGTGTTCCCAACTCATCCTCCGCATAACTGCTGTAACACTTTTTATTAAATAAGAAATTTAATGTAGTGTGTGGGTGTGTGTAAAGAGGAAAAAAAAAATAGATAAATAATAAGTAAATAAATAGTGCTATAAAACAGAAAGGGTTAACTTGAAAACTCCTTCCCATCTTGTTTGTCATCTACTGACTACTGACCACCAGAAAGTAATAAGTGTTATTAGTTTCTTCTGTAATTTTCCAGAGATTTCTTATAATAAGCAAAGCTTAGTCTTTTTTTCCTACTGTTCTGCACCTTACTTTTTTCACTTAATAATACATAAGAAAGCTTTCCATATTGGTACCTATTGATAGATTTTAGGTGATTTCTAATCTTTTGCAATTATAAACAATGTTATATGAATAAATATGCAAGTGTGTCATGTATGTGTATAATGTTATACATTTATGAGTATATATAGAGGATAAAATCACTGGGACATAGTAAGTTGCATTTATAATGTTGACAGTTATTGCCAAACTGCCCACCATTGGGCTTTAATTGTCTTTCTCACCAACTATAATATATATATATATATATATATATATATATATATATACATACATATATATACATACATACACACACATATATATACACACACATATATATACATTATGACATATATATTTTTATAATATATATAATATTATATATTATTATATACATATATATATATATTTATTTATTTTAAAGGAGGCAGAAAAGTTCTAGCTAAAGAGCCCTTAGTAGGTATAGAGTAAAAGAATCAACTTTTTTTTTTTTTTTTTTAAAGGGGGAATTTCTTTCTTTTTAATATTTTTTATTTATTTATTTTTATTTTTGACAGAGAGAGAGAGAGAGATACAGAGACAGAGACAGAGACAGAGAGAGAACTGAACTGGGGGAGCTCCCAGTTCAGCATATGGTTCTGCACGGGCCGGGGCCGGGACTCGATCCCTGGTCCCTGGCGCTGCAAAGTGAGCGCTCAACCCACTGAGCCATCCCGGCTTCCCCAAGAATCAACTTTTAAGCTAAGGACACTGCCTGATTTAACAAAAAGAGAAAGCCCCAGACTAGGAATTAATTTAGACTTGACTTTGATGCTAAACAGGATGTGATGTTAGCTAAACAATCTCTTTTCCCTGGGCCTCAATTTTCCCTGCTGTATCAGTGAACAAATAAAAGAGTCTCAAAGGCTCATGTTGGCTGAAACATACCAGAGCTTTGAGTTACTCAAAAGTTTTCAGGGAAATGAAATGCCCTGATGACAAAAGAAAGTCAGTACTGTCATAGGACTCATGAGTGAGGTTTGATGGCGGCACGGACTAGGATGAGGCAGGTGTGGTTGAATCAGGCGAAGGTAGACGTGTTGGCAGTCCAGTTTGATGTGTTGGTGGTTTTATTAAGTTGCAATTGATGGGGTGATATACCTGCTGTGGGATGACACAGTTAGCCCATTATTCTGACTGGGGGGCATAGGAGCCACGAGCATTTCCCAAGAGAAACTTTACAAGTAAAGGCTAATCTTACTTTTGCTGCTGATAGCATTTCTCATAATAATAATTCTAGATATATTTTCTAGAAACAAATTACATAGAAGGACAAGATTTTTTTGAAGAATGGAGAAAGATGGGTTTTGACATTGCTGTTAATACCTCTATGAGGACACTATAACTATTTAAAGTGTATGTACGTGTTTATGTTGTTTTTAACAAGTACTCATCTTTGTTCTAAGAAGAATTATGGGTCATGTTTCTGCAATTAAACCATGAGAACTGGATGTTATAGTGGAAAAGTTTACATTGATCTGTGATTCAGAACATCTGGACCCTAGTCCTAATTCTACCACCACTTAAAGTGACCCTGTTAACAATTAATTATTCTCTGGGCTCTGTTCTCCTCATTTATAAAAGGGTATCACTGTGCTCCATTAGTGGTCCTCACACTATAGGACATGACAGAGAATCTGCTCTCTGAAGCATGCCATGAAATGCTGATCCACCCTAATTCCACTACATGGATTAGAACAGTTTTACTATTAAAAACAAAACAAAACATGACCACTCATTTTAAATTGCTTAATTAAATGTGCCTGTTATAAAATAAAATAGAATCACAACTGTGAGCATCCACATCCATTAAGAACTCAGCTGTGAGCCAACAAAGGACTGAGCACAGCCTACATTTTCATTAATTGTCATTTTCTTCTTTGTTCACTGTCACTTGCTCCTGAACAGCATCAGGGAAGCAGTAACAGAGAGCACATTCAATATAAAACCGTGAGATAAAAAAATAATTTGAAAAGAACAGTCCATTAACAATCCTGCTTGCAAACTGGAAAAGGAGTGAGCTTATTTGATTCAGAAGGATACCCTAGTCCAGCTCATAGGATACCCGTTTTCCAGGACACTTTGAGAATACTGAAGAAATCTCCCTTCCATACTAAAATGCTATTATGTTTAACTAGACTTTTCCCAAGTTTGGTGTCTTTATGGGGGGGAAAAAAAAAGTGCTAATGAGAGAATACCTAACTTTGTGGTCTAGAAAAAGGCACTTTATCCCATGTAAGCAAGAGCAGACTTGCCCTGAGTATCTGCTACGCCCTCTGCAAGCCTTCTCTAATCAACTTATGGCCCTTCTTTAAAAAGTAAATTCCTATCCATTTCATTGCCCTTTGTCTCTCCCTTCACATAAGATTTAAGCAAAAACAGTCATAAATGTGTTTATGAAGTACGAGAATACCTTAATTTTAAATTCCAGCTGGGAGTTAATTGTGTACATCATTTCCGTCCTTTCCATCTTCCGGGCTCCCTCATTGCACAGACGAACCAACTGAGAATACAGAATAGTAAGAAGGGTTAAGAGGACAGGGAAAGAAACCTCATTTTTTTTCTTTTTTCTTTAAATACAGTGCCTAGCATGTGGGAAGTGTTTGTTTATTTATTTATTTACTTTTCATTTATAGTTGGCATTCAATGTTAATACTATTTTATATTAGTTTCAGGTGGACAGCATAGTGATTAGACATTGATATAATTTATGAGGTAATCCCCACAATTAGTCTAGTACCCACCTGACACTATACATAGTTATTACAATATTATTGCCTATATTCCCTATGCTGTACTTTACATCCCTGTGACTATTTGGTAACTGCCAATTTGTACTTCTTAATCCCTTCACCTTTTCTAGCCAGGTCTCCAACCCCTTCCCATCACGCAACTCATTAGTTTGTTCTCTGTATCTGTAAGTCTGTTTCTGTTTTATTTGTTTCCTTTGTTCTTTAAATTCCACATATTAGTGAGATCATATGGAATTTGTCTTTTTCTGTCTGAAGTATTTCACTTAGCATAATACCCTCTAGGTCCATCCATGTTGTTGCAAATTGCAAGATTTCATTCTTGTTATGGCCAAGTAATATTCCAATGTATATATGTACCACATGTTCTTATCCAATCATCTACTGATGGGCATTTTAGATTGCTTCCATATCTTCGCTATTGCAGATTTCTCACAAGAAATAATTAGCACTTGGGAAGCTCCAGAGACTCATTTCTGAGAGTTAAGGTGCTGACATATGTTGGCCAAATCATATCCTCCCCCTGGGCCTCAGTTTTGGTGTCCTCATCACACCACACCCTTGGTACATAGTTTTCTTAGAGTCTGGGTCTCTGCCCATTTTGTTCCTTTCCTCTGCCCCTCATCCTCATTTCCACCTCAGAGAAGCTACAGGGAAACTACCAAGTTCAAAGTTAAATTCTAAGCTCAGTGGTATGTGCAAAGCACATGAGCAGTGAACAGTGTGCTGAAACAGGGGAGCCTTGATCAAGTGGACCCTGGTAGTCAATGATTCTTCAAGGATGGCCAAACTATGGGAAATTCAGTGTAATTAGAGCCAGTAAATTATCTACAAACCAAATGTATTCATAGTCCTTGGATGAGTGCCTATGATATTGTGATTTACAACAAGAAATATATAGTTAGTTTTTGTCTACAGTTCTCAGCCCATAGCATCTAAAACCCTTGTAATCTCCTATATAGGAGCCATAGGAACATCTTTAGTTATTACATATTTATTCATAACAACAAGCGCCTTTCAACAATATCTGAATTTATGTTAATGAGTAACTTGAAAAGTCCCCAATGATGAGATGGAGGCTGATTGTCAAGAGATTAGAAAGAGGGTCAGAACCTTCAGCCCTACACCCTAGACTTCTGGGGAGGGGAAAGGGACTAGTGATTGACATTACTCTATTTGTATTATTCTATAACTTAGTGTTCCTCATTTAATAATATAGCTTAGAGACCTTTGCAGGTTAATAGACATACATCAACCTCTTTGTAAATGTCTGAAGCAATAAGTTATAGGAAAAGATTAAAGAGACCTGGTTATTTTGTCACTAGGAGAAAAGCTTATAACTTAATACTATTTCTCAGTATAAGTACAATTTCTATGAGGTGAGAGTTAAAGCAGTTCTTCTCTTTCCATAGGAGAGCAAATAGAGTAGGGAAGATTTCATTGGCATAAGAAACCATCTCTTTACCACCACTCCTTTTACCACCAGACACAACTTTGCACAAGCTGAACAATCAGATTCTCTAGAAATCTGCCTCCCCTCAGCTCCACCCCAGCACATGAACAGAAAATGAGGAAGTAAACACATTTTTCACTTAAAAGAAACATCTTCCTTGTTTTTGAGTTGTTTGACTAGGTTAGTATTTCCAAGGCCCCAGATTCAGTAAGTTGTCAGAAACATGCATGAGCAATTTCACTGAAGTATTCACACTCTACAAATAAATTTTGTTAGTATTTTAATTACCAAAGAGGTGTTGCTTATCATTTCCAAGAAGGAATCACTATCTAGATAAACTTTCCCAAGGGCCTTAGGTGGAGTATCTTTGCAAAAACTCTCTAAAATAAATATTGGAAACTCCCAATTTCTTTTATTTCAGATAAAAGTAAACAAGCAAAATTCTGCATCTTAATTTTGTGCCTTAAATGGTCTAACACAATTTTTCTGTTGAACATACTGATATTGTTTCCCCAGAATCTATAATACCCCATTAGTAACCTTAACAAATGAAAAAGAAGATTAATTCCTGAGCTGGATATATTGGTGATTTCAGTTGCCATATAACACCAGGGAAATAATTCTGATATTCATGACTCATGATCAAAAGAGAGAAAGAACAGCTGCTCCACAGAGAAAACAAGTCATGGAACAGCACTGCTCCACAGAGAGCCTTTTCTGTACTTATCATATCAAAGTCAGGCAATTCACTTACCCATTACATTTCGCCAGACTTTCCTAAAAGTATTGTTGTCAAATCAAGTGAACAAGAAATGCCTAAAGGAACATGGTAGTCTACTATAACTGGAATGTAAAATTTTCAAAAAAACACCCTAAATATCATTCCTAGTTTAATTCAACAAGTTACCCCCACTTTCCTCTTCTCTCTTCTGTGTGAATTCTTTTTCAACTTCTCAGAAATGACCAAACAAAATTTGACAAAATCTTTTGGGTGTCCAAGGCTACAACTTCTTGAATTGCTTCTCCTAAAAACCCTCCCCTCCCCTACTCCTCTAAAAAGGCAATGCAGGGTTTGGGATCCTGCAGGAGAGATCCATTGGCAGTAGGACCTTAGGTAACTTCACACCTGTCAGGGCACATTTTCTTCATTTGTGTTTTCCCAAAGTGGGATATGTAGACCACTGATGGGGCAAGAGATGAATTTAAAATTGCTACGGTTTCAATGTTTGTATCCCCTTAAAATACATTTAATGAAATCTTAACCCCCAAATATGATGGTATTAAGAAGTGGGGACTTTTGTGGAGGTGCTTAAAAGTCATGAGGGTAGAGTCCTTATGAACGGGATTAGTGCTTTATACAAGAGACTCCAGGGAGCTCCCCTGCCCCTTCCACCACGTGAGGCTATAAAAGTCTGCAACCTGGAAGAGGGCACCTTGACTTTGGATTTCTCAAACTCCAGAAGTCTGAGAAATAAATTTCTGTTATTTATAGGACACCCAGTCTGTGGTATTTTGTTATATAGCAGCCCAAACAAACTAAGACATATCAAATTATTTTTAATATAAACATATGTGCCATAAAAATAAACTAGCTTATAAAACCCATGATTTTGTAATTATTGGGAAGGATGGGGATAAGTAAAACTGAGCCAAATTAGAGTTGATTGAATAGTACTTTACAGTAATATTAAAAAGACATGCCAAACTCAAAGATGGTGTGTAGCTCTGCTACGTTTATGAAGGTTTTGATGCTGTCATTGTCTTGGTTCCCCTGTGCCTACTCATACAGTATCCTCAGACTCCTATTACATGTTCTATTGCTTTTTCTCAGCTAGCTATTCCTATCAGCATTTAAATGTAGCCACATTTTTTCTAATCTTTAAATGAAAAATGACCCTCCTTCTTCCCTTCCCTTTCAGCTCTGGCTTTCTTTCTCTTTCCACTTGGAGCCTCATTGTGGAAACAACTAGCGAACTAGTACACACTTGCTGGCTGGCTGCACACTCACACCTCCCACTCATTCCTTAATACACTTCAATCTGGCTTCCACATTCACCACTGAAGAAACACAACCTACTTGATGAGAAACCCAGTGAATGCTTCACTCATTAGTTCACCTTATCTTTCTGGACCACTACACAGGGCTGACCTTCCTTTCACCAAAGCATCTGCTATTTGCCAAGTCATTATGGTTTTCCTCCTTCTTTGGTATGTTTTATTTTGTTTCTTAAGACTCCTCTGCCAGTTCCTTCTTTCTAAACAAGACGAATATTGGTGTTCTTCGTGGCTATATCTCAGACTCACTACTTTTTTTCATCTACGTACTGTTCCTGGGTAATCTCAGCTACTCTCCCAAAATCATCTTCAAAAGTCATCCATATCCTGATGATTCTCAAACTCATGTCTGTATTTCTATTCTCTTCACTGAGCTCTTGACTTGCTTATCCAGCCAACTTGGATATTCAATAGGATTCTCAATTATAACATATCCAAAATGGAATTCATCAGCTTCTCCCTATTTCTAGTGCAGAGATAAGTAAGCGCATCTATCCTGTTGCCTAAGACAGAGGCTATTATCCCTTGACTTTTGACTTCAATATGCTCACCCAATCAATCCTCAATATTATAGGTTTGCTTCTCTCTATCTTTTTATCACATTGGTATAGGCCACTGCCTTCTCTATCCTAATCAACTATAAAAACCCCATAAATGGTCCCATCCCCTTTATCACCTTCATAGCACATGAATTTGTACAGTAGGCTCCATAGTCAAATGTAGAAAATTCAGTTCTTCAAATTCTCCAAACACTTTCTTGCCTTTGGGTCTCTATACATACCCAAGACACTCTCTCTCCCCTAGTCCCTGGCTTAAAGCTTTAGGTTCAGCGTAAACATTACTATGTTTTTCCCTATCATGCCACTTGCCATTCTTTACTGTAATCCTATTTAACATCTGCCTTCCCCTTCACAAGCACACTCCACGAAGGCAGTAATCACCACTGTCTTGTCCATCACCATATTTTCAGGAGTTGGCATTATGCCTGGAATAGTAGTTGATAGTCAATAAATATTTATTTAATGAGAGAATGAATAAACAGCTTTTCAGACACCACTAGAAAATGCCTATAGGCCCTAAAAGCAAGACTGTCTGAAATAGTAAAAATAAACATGTAATTTGAGTATAGCAAACATTATTTTGTTTTTCAGCTACCTAAGGAATGCTGTGCTAATGGCTGTGAGAATCTACCAATTTTCAGCATCAAACCCAGACACATTCTCTTCTGAAGAATTTGAACGGCTTCCTGTCTAATGAGCTACTCAACAGTTACCTTGCTTACTTCCTTCAAGGCCCTCTTGCAGACTTCGTACTTTGGAGAATCCTTAGGTGTTTTTTGACAGATTGTCTACAATAAAATAAAAGTAGAAAAAAAAATCAATCAACTTATTTTATTAAGTAAATAAAACTAACGTCAAGACCTATCTTCTTATACACAGCAAACTTAAAACAGTGTAGAACACAATATTATGGATGAGCTTGACCAGTTCCAGAACTACAAAATAGTCTTTAAACACACAAGATCCAAGTAAATCCAGGGAATGGTTAAATAAAAGGATATGAACCTAGTTTCAAATCTGAGTTCTGTCCCTTACTAGTGCCAGGTCAAATAGCTAACCCTGCAAGTACATCTTATACTCATGTTTCAGATGAAGGTACGTAAATTTGCCTGCAGTCATACAGTAAGTGGCCAAGGCAGGCTCTTATTCCAGAGCCATAGGACTTTACTCCACCACATTTTCATGTCAGAGTCCCTTTTCTCAAAGTGTTGTGGGTGTTCAGACATCGAGGAAGATAAATCTGGTTGGAGGGGAATCGAGTCAGGCTTTATAAGAAAAGGAAACTGGATCTAGTGCTTGAAAGGTGTGCTTGTTTTGATCATGTGGAAAAGGAAATTTGGGAAGCGTAAGTCAAGAACAATGTGAACAAAGATGCAGAGTGAGAAAGTCAGGGCATATTAGGGAAGAAGTAAGAATGGAGCCTAAAAATACAACTTTGCAAAGCAAAAATGTAGTTTTGATAACCTGGCTGCATTCTCTCTTTAGACATGATAAATACTGACCTAAAAAAATAATCAGAGAGCTAAATTTTCAAAATTCTGCAAGTTTCCCAATATTTACATAGAGAGAAGGATGCTGGACTTTTCTCAGCCACTTTGCACAATCCCAAATAGGAACAAGGATGCCTTGTAATGCTGAAGAAAACAGTCTCATTTCCATGTGAAATGGAAGCACCACAGCATCTTGGAACATTATAGAGAAGGGATCTTAGTGATCATCAGCCTGAGGAAATGGGAGGTCTAAAGGGATTAAGTGACTCACTCACTCAAGGTCACACACTAGTGGCTCCGCCCAAACTGGAATCCAAGATGCTTGACTTCAAAAAAAGTGGATGATATAATCTAAATTCTTCAGAGTGACCCCACAAACCTAAATTGATGATAATTTCTGAAGATAGAAACAAGTAAGGCTTTCTAACCAAATGACACTTTCTTCCATAATTGGGGTTTTTTATAGAGGGGTTATGCATCAATTTAAGTGGAATAAGAATAATTTTCTTAATCAGAGTTAGGGCAGTGCAGCTACAGAGAGAGGAAAGAGCCAGCAGATCATGTCTTACGTCCATCAGCAGGGGAAGGCGGGTCACCCTCTGCATGGGGAGAATGAGAAAAGAGATCATGGGTAAGTTCCTACAGTCTTCATGGGACTCGATTCGTGATAGTACCTCCTTAAATGATGGATTGGTGGCTCTGAGGAAAAACAAAGAAAGAAGAAACTTCAACATACTTCCTCCCCAAGTTAAAAAGTAAAAATGTATTATAAAATATTGTGATAAATTCTTATATTATCAGTGATTTTTAAATATACAGAACAATAGGAATGCATAATGACATAGGAAGACACAGATGGTTTTCTCGCTTTTGTAATCAAGACTGAATATAAGGTATCAATTTAAGGTAACAGTGTGAAGAATAAGATGGGAATGTATATGCTAGAAATTTACAGACATGGAAAGTAAACAAATGAAGAGACAAGGGTATCATAACAAATTACACAGTAGTATCCAGATTAGACCTCATATTTGTGGATCTATAGATAGTCTATTAAAAAGATAAATGATTGGGTTTAAGCTGCCTCTGTAGCCCTAGATAACGACCTAAAGAAAGAGATTTCAGACTGGATTTACTAACAAGGAGGCTTTTGGACTTGTTCAAAGCCTCTAAGATGGAAAACCTGACCAGGTTGGCCAGAGCATTTCTTCTCTCCCAGGACACAAAACCAGTATTAATACTGACACAACATTTTTATGACCTTTATTAAGATACACCAATATATGTGATCATACGTGGAACTACCCATATAACTTTTAAGAAAAGCCAAAGAGGGCGGGCGTCCAATAAGAAGGGAGCCTCAGAAAGGTCCCCAACTTGCCAAATAATAGACCTAATATTAGGTAAAGACAAAAGTCAAACCAAGGTCTTTTGACTTTCAGTGGGTGCCCTTACCCCACATCTATCACTCTGGCATTTCACTTCATCCCAGGAGGCACTTTGAGGAGCTCCATTGTGACTTGCAAGAAGGAGGTGGGGAAGGGACGGTCCTGGCTATTTAATCCCATGTTGGAAGTCAGGGGGAGCCAGGAAGCAGGGGAGTGGCAATTGTGACCTTTTTAAAAAATACAAGACCTATGGACACACTCAATAGCTGGATGACTGACTGAGGGAAGGGGAGGAGGGGGAGGGAGAGTGGGAGGGGAGGTGGGAGAGGGCATCAGCATTATGGACACACTCAATGGTTTGGTGTTTACCACGGGAGGGGGGAGGAGGGGGGAGGGAGAGTTGGGGGGAGTGGGGGTAGGCGTGGACACCGGATATATGATGGTGGAAGGGGAGCTGATTCTGGGTGGTGGGCACATAATGCGATGCGTGGGTGATGTGATG
>PVKE010031393.1:0-19066 GCA_004027555.1 Craseonycteris thonglongyai
TCTAAAAAGATAATACAAAAGATTGATGAAACAGGGAACTGGTTCTTTGAAAAGATAAACAAAATCAATAAACCTTTAACTGGATGACTCAAAACAAATTAAAAAAAAAACTAAATAGTAAATAAGAGGAGAGGGAAAGAAAGGGCCCAACTAAATAAAACAAGAAACAAAAGAGAAGTGAAAACAGATACCACAGAAGTACAAAAAATTATAAGCAAATACTATGAGCAACTATACGCCAACAAATTCTCTCTGGCTCTGTTTCTTTCTCTCTCTCTCTCTCTCTCTCCTCTCTCTCTCTCTCTCTCTCTCTCTCAAGAACAAATGGGCAAAAAGCCTGAACAGACATTTTTCCCAAGAAGACATACAAATGGCCAACAGATATATGAGAAAATGCTCAACTTCACTAGCTATTAGGGAAATGCAAATCAAAAGCACAATGAGCTACCACCTCACACCTGTTAGAATGGCTGTAATCAACATAACAAGGAATTACAAGTGCTGAAAAGGCTATGGAGAAAAAGGAACCCTCATACACTATGAGGAAGACATTGGAGATTCCTCAAAAAATTAAGAATAGAATTACCATATGACCCAGCAATCCCTATTCTGAGTATCTACCCCCACAATTTGAAAATCTTAGTCCACAAAAATATAATATATGTACCTCAATATTTACCACAGCACTTTTCACGGTGGCCAAGAAGTAGAAAAAAAACCAAAGTGACCTTTGATAGATAACTGGATAAAGAAGTTGTGATACATTTACACAATTAAATATTACTCAGAGATAAGAAAAAGATGAAATACAGCCATTTGTGACAACATGGATGGATCTTGAGATCATCATATTAAATGAGATAAGTCAGACTGAAAATTTCAAGGACCATATGACTTCACTTATAGGTGGAATATAAAACTGAAAGTAACAGAAACAAAGGCTCATGGACACAGTCAATAGCATAGTGGTTACCTGAGGGGAAGTGGGGAGGGGAGAAGGGAGGGGGCATCAAATACATGGTAATGGTAGCAAACTGACTCTGGGTGGTGAGCACACATAGAAAAAAGATCTAAGGGCAGTTTCTATATATCCATAGGGGAACTAATTGCCTATCTTCTGATAAAACCTCAATGAGACCTGATTATCCGGCTAAGACCAGCGTCCCCTCTCTCACCTCCAATTCTTAAGACTGTTCCATGTGCTTGCCTTGGGCTGGTGCTATATACCACAGAATCAGGGCCACAGTCATGAGTCAGAATTACTACTGAGCTGTTTCATTTAACCTAGTTCTACTACAAAGTGGAATCCCTGTATTTTACCTTATATCGCTTTGTTGTGTTTCTATTGATATTATCGCTTTATTATTGTTGTTATGTAATATACTTAAAATTCTTAGCTTTTAAGTTAGTTTGGATTGAGATACACAATAAATTTTGTTATTTAAAAATGATAAATATAAGGGATGTCAGGATAAGTCAGTGGTTGAGTGTATGCCTCTCAATTGCGAGGTCTGGGGTTCAAGTCTCAGCCCTGGCCCGTGCAACCCCATACACTGAACTGTGGCTAAACTAGTAACCACCAGCATGGCTCAGCAGCAAAGGTTCTTGGCTCCCATGCAGGAGGCTCCTGGTTTAGTTCCTGCCCTGCACAACCCCACATCCACCTGTGTGGAATGAAACCATTTCACGCTAATGATATAAACTATGGAGATTTCTCTGGGCCCTCCCCACTTTTCATTCTCTCTCTCTCTCTCTCTCTCTCTCTCTCTCTCTCTCTCTCTCTCTCTTTCTCACACACAACACACACACACCTCAAGCAAAAAAAAATCTTTAAAAAATAAAAATGATAAATATATATATCTTTAAATCAATTTTATTCCGTTTTTAGATTTATTAAGCTTTTTTACTTTATCCAGAAACTAAAAATTCTGATTGGCCCTTACTTTTAAAGTAAGGGAACTGTTTCAATTTTTTAGATTTGGGTATGCTCTGTGTTGGGGTGAGGGAGAATTTCAACCAAAAGTGGTTATGTGTTTTTCCACAAATTAGATGAAGTTTGTATTTTTCCCTTGGCTGGGTATGCATTCTATATAAATAAATATGTTCTATGGCACCTAAGGAAGAGGAATAAGGAATATGCCTTTTGTGGGATCAGACCTTCCTATTTATTATTGGCATAGACTGAAAAGTATGTGGAGTTTTGTAGAGTGAAGCTAACAAACAGTTCTTGAAAATCTATGTGCCGGAGGCTGTTTGATATATATTTGCCTTGTCTCATTTAATTTTCTTAACAATCCCATAAGGCAGTCACCAATTTCTTTATTGAATAAATGAAGAAACTGAGGCTCAGAGAGATTGGGTCATTAATCTAAAGTCACAGAGCCAGAATGGCAAAGCAGGGAATCATATAACGCTCATTCAGATTCCAAGGCCCCATGATGCCCATGTGTGGACTCAGGTGGCCTCAGGGTTCAAACTCCATACTAGGGGCAGGGGCTAGTCATCAAGTGAAGTCCCATGTATTTCTCGTAGGTTTAGGGACAATCAGAATGTCAGAGCAAAAGGAGACTTTGGGGCCCAGCCTGGTGTTTGCTTAAGCTCTGGTTTCCTAACCTCTTGTAGGGCTCTTCACCTTAAATGTAGGGTAGGTGTTGGTGTGCGTGCTGATGGTTACTGAACTTCTCAAGGGCTTGAAGGTAGTTCTGTTTTTCTCTTTAGGACCAGCCAAGCACCAACTACTGTGCTGTTTTTGTTCGGAAATTTTACCATATCTCACTTCAGACCATTTTTTTATTATCTTAATATAATATTATAGTAGCCATTTGGATGATTTGAACTATAAAAGAGACTAATCCTATACAACAATGATTTTCAAGTGGAACACCAAATCTATAGAGATATTCAGGGCATGTACTTTTAAAAAATGAATTTCCTTTAACCTGTGCTAACTGCTCCTTTATCCTTATTTAGAGAATTTAACTGTTTTAATTATCTGTCCCTGTTTTACTGGTATATGCAGAGATAAGTAAAAAAGAAAGTATATTTTTCTGTTTTATGGATTTAAAAATATTTATTTGAGGTACTATTTTTTTTTTACACTGGGAGGTGCCCAAAAAAAATGTACACACATTTTAAGAGATGTTATCTATGTATTACTTCTTAAAGTTGAATTGAATCTCAGTAGCGATGTGTAGGATGACGTTCACTCAAAGGATGGAGTTAATCAAATAAATACTAACATCACCATGTGACAGGCAGGACAGTCATAAAAAAATGGTGGAAACAGTTGTCGTTGGAGGAGCACAAGACCATTTTGAAGTGCTATTTGAAATTCGAGAATGTAGTGGAAGTACATAAACAATGGAGACATGAATATGCAACAGAACCTTCAACGTGCCTGACAATTGCATGCATTCATGATAGATTTGAGACTCTAGGTAAATTAAAATGGCATGCACAAAGGGGAAGCCGGGATGGCTCAGTAGGTTAAGCGCTCACTTTGCAGCACAGGGGACCGGGGATCAAAATCGGCCCAGCCTGTGTGGAGCCATATGCTGAGCTGGGAGCTCCCCCAGTTCAATTCTCTCTCTGTCTCTGTATCTCTCTCTCTCTCTCTCTCTCTCTCTCTCTCTCTCTCTCTCTGTCAAAATAAATAAATAAATAAAAATATATTAAAATGGCATGCACAGCAATACAAATGGACACTTTGAGCAATGTTGCTCAAGCAATAGTTTGCCATAATCAGAAGTGTCTGGACACTGATGGTAACCACTTTGAGCACCTTCTGTAATTGCAGAAATCAAACATGACTTGTATTCATCTTTTGTTATTGATATATATTGAGTATTACCATTTTAATACAGTTTTTTCCTTTCTTAAATATGTATACTTTTTTGACACCTCTGTAGATTTCTGTTGTAAGAAAAATGTCATTTGATTTGAGTTGACATTAAGCACATTTCTTTTAGAGATACCAAAAATGATGATCTTCAGATACACTGATTAGATTTCTTCCTCTGACAACTGCTACGAATATGAGCAGTGGTTTGATTATGGAGCAGACAGTGGGCACTTCAGGATTCTTTTTCAGCAAGTACTTGAATACCTTTGGAAGAATTTCTTCTCTGAGTACTCAGATGCCCCTTCTCTCTAGGAGTAAAAGTGTGTGCTCTATGCCTAGATATCCATTTTGTAGTTTTATAGTTCATTTGTTGAATGTCTATTACATGTTAGGCACAGGATTGTCTTACTTACATTATCATATCTCATTTAACCCTCACAACCACCCATGAAATAGTTATGGAATTGGCATAAAATATTCTCTTTGGTTTTTAAGAATAAGAGGCTGAAAAGTTCAGGGAGACCAATTCCCAGTGTTTACACTGTGGGTGCCTGAAAATAGCAAGGCTCATCAGATCTGTCTGCCTTCTCAACCAACCAAGGTTTGGAATTCATTTATTCATTCAGTGCCTATTGATCAGGCACTTACTGCATGCTGAACAGTTTAGGCACAGCCCATCAAAAAGCATGGACCCCTGCCTTCCAGAAGCTTATGTTCTGGCTATTGGAGATTTTGAACAGAGAAGTGACGTGACCTGGTTTCAGTTCAACAAGCATCCTTCTGGCTTCAGTGTGGAGTGTCACCTGTGGAAGGATAAGGACTGTGGCAGGGAGAGCAGTTAGGAGTAACTGCAACAGTCCAGGCCAAAAAGGATGAGGGCTTGAATCAGGGTAATAGAAAAAAGAAGCTGGATTCTCAAGTCTTAGAAAACAACACCAATGGGATTTACTGCGTAATTGGATGTAGAAATGGCTCATTCAGGCTTTAATTGGAACTCAGGTCAGCTTGCATCCTAAACGTGTGCTTTTTTGTGTGTTAAAATGCTCAAGTGTAAAGTAGCTTCATCACAGTATCCAGGTTAGTGGAAAATGTCGCTCCTTAACACTAGGCTTATAGCCGGAGAATACTTGTTGCTGCCGAAGGAGGCAGGACAGAGTTCCATTTCCCAGGAGCATTTATTGTCCATGCTGCAGTCTACCAGCCTGCTCCCATGAAGGCCTCGTACCTGGGTGGTAGACCTGTGTGGGTAGACTTGCAGTTTATAGTGTGTCCATCTCACAGGCACTCGAAGTCCTTCCCTGTGGCTCCCCTGGGGTGAAGCAGAAGGATGGATCCTCTTAATAAGATTTAAGCCCCGCTTTATGTTCTGCCTGTGCTGTTTCTCTGAAACAGCATTATGAGGTCCAAATCAGAACAGGCTTTAACCTTTGGTCACAAAGTGGGACTTTTCGTATACTGTGGTCCCATTTTTAAACTTTGGGAACCAGACCTTCCTTACAGTTAAATTTTACCCAGCAGACATTGTCACTCAAAAAATGCTTCTATATATGTCGCATCTGCCAGTAACTTTAGTAAGTTCGTGATACAAATATGTGTTTCCCAAATCAATGTAATTGCTACCAAGCTGCTTATCCAGAAATGAGATGAATACAATGCCATCCTCATTCAATTAATTTTCATTGACCTTAAGAGAATGACCTTAAGAGAATGACCTTATATTTCCACGTGGGAGAGGACATTGACCATAGTGCTCACAAACATTGCCTCCTCTTCTGTCCTGAGGATTGATGGGCAGCCAGCTTACCTGTACATGTAGACTAAGCAGCAGTCCCCTCCACACCTTCTCTGGAATGATTTGTTTTCAGTTAGTCACTGTCAGGCCCCATGCCTAGGGTCCTCCTACCTGCATCTCCTGTACCTACCTAACCTTCCACTGAACTTGGCCATCCTTTGGGTCTTGTGGGGCTGATTGTCTAGTTAGAGACATGATTAGAGGCGCTTGCTTCCTGTCGCACAGGCAGCATTTGCACATCCACCTTAGCCTGCTCTGGTATCAGCCCCCAGGGAGTTTCTTTGCCATGTCAGCCACACTCTGAATCAGGCAACCACACCAGCAAGAGATGAATACGTGTGCCTCTGGTTCCCTCCTGCCTCCGAAATGCAGGCAAAGGGCCCAGCCATTATTTTTAATTAAAATTAACTGAGAAGTCACCTGTTATTTTATTTTATTTTATTTTATTTTATTTTATTTCCCAGGGCTGCGTCCAAAGAGGACTCTACGTTTGGTGCTGTGGACAGCAGAGGAACAAGGTGGAGTCGGTGCTTTCCAATATTATCAGCTACACAAGGTAAGACAGCAGCAGGGTGGCTGCACGCTTGCACAGGTGCTGTCAGCGTAAATTGCATCTTTCGTCCTGAAGAGCCGCAATACTACTATGTGGTAGGCTGACCCCAGCCAATGCCCTTGCCAAAGCCTTCTTGCTCCAGCTGCATAGAGGCGAATGCACTGACAAGCTGACGGCACGGGGTGTGGAGCTGAGGGCTTCTCTCTTTCTATGTCAGTCTGAGGCCTCAGAAAAATCCCAGCTGTTACACTGCCATTTTCTTAAAGGCTCCCTAGTTCTGCTGCACACAGGTATGCCAGGCAAATCATAGCAGGTAACCATTCCCTCTCCCCACTGAGCCTTCTGCCATACCTCCATGCCCTAAATCCTCCCAGGAGCACTGATATGGGAGAGCCAGTCCTGAGGTCTTGAGTCAGCCAGGAGCATTAAGAATAGTGGCAGGAATGGCAGCCACCAGAGGCCTCAGGCCTGGGTACGCGGAGGACAGTTTGGTTCCACAATGATTATAAGACAAAAGTGAAAGTTGAAACAGGAGGGTGATAGTGGAAGACCATGATTAGAAATATGAGACCACATTTTAGGTGGGGACAGGAAGATTAATGTCAACAACAACTTTCAGAGAGGGGAAAGTTACAAGCTCAAGAAAGACTCTGGATTACATCTAATGTCTAGTCCAGGAGGACCGCCTGAATCTGGGTGTGTGGCTGCACAGCGGTGCTTGGGCCAAGGAGCCCAGGCTGGTTAGCTGCTGCAGCTGCTGCTGCCGCTGCTGCATCTCGAGATTAGAAGGAACAGGTCTTTCCAGTTTCAATGATTAAAACCAGATAGAGGTTTACTTGGTTACTGACTCGTGTTTATATCCTTTTGGATTATTTTACTGTCAGTATCTATTACCCATTTTAGTTAGAGCTTAAAAGTAATGAGTTCAGGGTCGTGAATTTGATCATTGAATGTAGTTATTTACTATACAAAGAAAAAAAACATGCTTTATGTCTAATTCTTTCACCACTTCAGTTCTTTTGGTCTCACCTGCTCATGGAAAGTAAGTATCCTCTGGTTGGTAGATCACTGCATCGTCTTCTCTATATTGTGGTAGACTACTAGAACATCAGATAAGAGTTATTCTAGAGTCAGCGACATTCAGTTAATATTTCTGACCACCTACTATGTCTCATGCACTATATTAGGCTTTAGGGTTAGTGTCACTAACACTATTAAGCCTAACCTTTCTGAGACTGTGATCTAAAGGACGTCAAGAACTGAACTTCAGTTTTAACGTGTGAAGGATTCTGATAAAGAATACAGTACTGATGGCAGAGTCAGGAAGCTCCCTTCACCTGGCCTTGGGGAGCCATCGGGATAGGCTGCATGAAGAAATGACATCTAAGCGAAGACCTGAAGACCGAATAGAAGTAAGCTAAGGGAAAGATTTGTCTGGGAGGCGGTCAGTACTTGGCAGCAGGAACTGTATGTGCAAAGGCTGGAGATAAAGGGAGCACAGCACGCTGGAGAAGGGAGTGGCTGCTACATAAAATGTAAGATTCGTCATATTGGAGACATGGCATAGAGAGGTAAACAAGAGGCTGAACAAGAACATATAAATCACATTTAGAAGTTTTCACTTTCGGGAAAGCCGGAATGGCTCAGCGGGTTAAGCGCTCGCTTTGAAGCCCCGAGGATTGAATCCCGGCTCCGGCTCAGGAGGACCCACATGCTGAACTGGGGTGTGCTTCCCGAATGCGGTGAGGCCCCCAGTTCAGTTCAAAAAATAAAAAATAAATAAAAATTAAAAAATAAATTTTTTTTTAATTAAAAGAAAATAAAAAGTTTTCACTTTATCCTGAAGCAAGATGAATAACTGAATTATTTTTAAGGAGGAACTTTTAGGTTCTATGCATCTTGGACCCTATAAAGTAAGAGAATAACTAAAGGACTGTTTTGAAGCACATTTGTTCTCGATAAACTACTCTCCTCCAAGAAACAAAAAAAAAAAATTGGAATTAAACCTCAGTGTATCAGGCTTAAAATTTCTTCAACAACTGTTTGTCTTTTTTAATTTATTTTATTGTTTTTGACAGAGAGAGACAGAGAGAACAGGGAAGGCCCAGAGAAGTCTCCATAGTTGTATGTGATCAATTTTCAATATAGTTCCATTCCACACAGGTGGGCTGGGAGCCGTGCAGGGCAGGAACCAGGCTGGAGGCCTCCTGTATGGGAGGCACACCCCTGCAAGCTGGGGGCCAAACCAGGGGCCTCCCACATGGGAAAACTCACCCCAGCGAGAACCGAACTAGGGGCCATGCCCCAGTTCAGCATATGGGTCTGCATGGGCTGGTGCCAGGATTTATTTGATCCTCCGACCCCAAGGCTGCAAAGCAAGCACTTAACCCACTGAGCCATCTGGCATCACCTGATTTTTTTTTTTAAGATCTGAAAAAAGAAGATTTATTTCTCTGTAAGTTTTTGAATATCATAGCATCCTGCTAAAATACATGGGTGAAATCAGAAATGACTTGATTTTAAAATTCTCAGAGGTTGGCCAGTTTTGAAGGATTTATTCCATATTCTTATGATTAACATCTTGATAGAAGCATTCTCAAGAGCATAATCATTTCTAGGGTGGCTGAGTTTAAGTGAATATAACAAGCAAGTCACAAGCCAGGGAGGATAAATCAGATTGTCTTTAGACTTCTCTATAGATTTATTTAACACAAGGAAATAGTCAACCGATGTTCAATTCACTCGTCACATCCAAGAGAGCCTGTGTTTTAAGTAAGATGTGATCACTGCTAAAACAAATCAGCCGTAAACTTTTAGTGCTTTAACATGACAGAAGCTTATTTTTGCTAACTTAACATTCAGTCTACAAGAGAGCTCTGCTCCACATAGTCATTCTGGGATCCAGGCTGAGAGACTCTTCAGCAACGTGGCTTTTAATACTTCCTTGAGCACCAATATCCAGCTGGCAGTCAAGGGGAGAGTGGGAGGTTTTAATGGGACCGTTCTGGAAGTGGATATGGACAGGCAAAGAGAGTTTATGTTTGCTTAACTGAAGTTATAAAATGACTTTCATCGACCGCTAACCATGGTTACCTCTAAGAGAAAACTAGAATTAGGTGGATATACAACCACTCCTCACTTAATGACCTACCTTTTTAATGACCACTTGGACTTAGGACCAATTATCCAGCACAGGGAATTCCCTTTCTTAGTCTGTATGTGTCTCAGGAATCCCCTTTCTCAGTCTTTGTCTCCTTACCACAGTTGATTAGTAGGCACTACACGAAGCATTCACAATCACACAAGGCTACAGATTTTATTTATAAGTGTGGTAACACGTGATATCTATTGAAAAATACATACCCTGTGGTCCTACAGCACACCACAAGATAAGCCTTTAAGCTCCTTGCTTATTGACCAACTCACTCAACAACCTAGTTAAGTGAGGAGTACTTGTAGTGAATTATATAACTGTATTGTATTAATTTTCATGAAAAACTTTTCTTTTGCTCTTTAAGAAAATATTAAATAAAAAAATGGGCATCAG
Source organism: Craseonycteris thonglongyai (assembly GCA_004027555.1). Classification (NCBI taxonomy): domain Eukaryota; kingdom Metazoa; phylum Chordata; class Mammalia; order Chiroptera; family Craseonycteridae; genus Craseonycteris; species Craseonycteris thonglongyai. Next base: position 9,734 of record PVKE010031393.1, read on the forward strand.
TAAACATTGACAGGACAAAAGTTTTTTATTTCATTTCTTTAGTTTTTTAAATATTTATGAAGTTGAAAAAAATTATTTTCTTGCACTTTTATTTACTTATTTTTAATTGTTAACTTTATTAGTGTGACATTGGTTGGTAAAAATTACATAGGCTCCAGGTGACTGTTCTATCTTATAAATCACAAATGACAGGCAAGGGAACATATTTTTTCTCCTCCAACAACTACTCACCAAAACACTTGAAGTAAGAGTGTAGAATGGATATACATCTCAGCTGTTAGGCTTTCATTTTACTTTCTCCCTTCAAATAAAAAACTAACTACACCACTGACCATTGGGAGCACTGGTTCTAGTCTTCATTCTGCCACTAACTAGATATTAAGCATCAATAGTGACACCCCTCAGCTTCTCAGAGATTCAGATTTCTCATCTCAACTTACGAAAGTTTATCACCCCCTCTCAACCTTTACAATATAGAGCGAATACCAGCTAATTATTATGCTTTACTGAGAACATAAGTTGCACTATTATTTACAATTATAATGTACACTTAAACATGTCATTCTAAGTTCTAGTATGATTGTCTGTGGGAGAACAAAGGAAGTATGATCTTCAGCAATACAATGATAGATCATTAAATTACTATTGTTGAAAACTTACTCTGTAATAGACACTCCAGCCTGAAAGAAGTTCAATCCATCATCTCTGTCCACATTTGCTCCTTCTTCTCTATACATTATTTCGGTTAATGACAGCATCATCCTCCCCACCTCCATATATCAAAATGTCACTAACATTTTTCCTCATCCTCTTCTTTGCGCCCCACATCTAGTTAACAATTAAGTGCTATTGAGTCTACATTCTATCACTTTAGATGCAGCCTTCATTTCCAGGCTCTCTGCCATTTCTCTAGTTCAGGCTTTCCATTATACCCACTCTATCTAGTCAATCTTCCTGAAGCCCAGCTCAAATTCAGTATACCCTCTGCCCCCAAACCTTCAGCTTCCCAGTGCTAATATGATTTAGTCCAACTCCTTAGCTTCTTGGCCCTTGTGGTCTTCCATGCCATGATTTCTCGCCATTCTCCTCCATGTCCTCTAGCGTGACAAAAATGAGGAGCTCTTTACACATCCCACACAAGCTTGTCTTTTTTGTATCATTACTCATGATAGTTTCTTTTCCTTGAATTCCCTTTCTTCTCATTCTGCATGTTCTTCAAGGATGAATTCAAATACCCTCTTGCCCACAGAACATTTTCTGACTAATTCTCTAACCCCTAATTGCACATAATCTCTCTATCTTTGAAACTAATGTAACACCTTATCTAGACATTTCTAGGACATGGAATAGTTTCTAGTCTATAGGAAAGTGGGAAGGAAGGAAAAGAGGGAGGGAGGAGAAATCACTTGGTAGTGTATACAGATGTCAACTTATATTGTACACCTAAAATTAATTTAATAAAAAATGAAAATAAAATAATTATGCTCATATTTTGTGGTACTATTATGGCTATTAGTTATCTATATTAGGGATAAATAAGTTTATGGCTTGTGTGCCGAATCTAGCTGGCCATTTGTTTATGTACAAACATCAAGCTAAGAATGATTTTTACATTTTAACTGACTTTGAGACAGAGCTTATATGTGGCCTGCAAAACCTAAAATTTTAAATATCAAACCCTTTACACAGAAACAGTTCTGGTCCTTAGTATGTATGTATGTGTGTGTGTGTGTGTGTGTGTATACATACATACACATACATACATATATATATATATATATGATAAAAATCATAAAATATTTTCATTTATTTTTTATAATTCCTTATGGTGTTAACTAAATATAATTGTATAAATTTTGTTTGGAGCCAATAAAGTATTTTGCAGGAAGATATTATTGGAATAATATAAGTATACATGGACTATACTTTATTCTATGCATTATTTTTTATAATGATTTTTTTATTTTTCAATTACAGTTGACATATGATATTATATTGCTTTTAGGTGTACAGCATAATGATTAGACATTTTTATAACATATGAAGCCATCACTCTCATAAGTCTGGTCCCCATCTGAGACCATATATAGTTATTGACTATATTTTCTGTGCTATACTTACTTGCCATCCCCGTGACTATTTTGTAACTACCAATTTGTGCTTCCTAATCCCTTCCCCTACTTCATCCATTTCACCAATCCCCTCAACATCTAGAACCATCAAAATGCTCTCTCTGGATCATGAGGTTTTTTCTGGTTTGTTTGTTTGTTTGTTTAGATTCCACATATGAGGACTGTCTGGAAGTATCCAGTTATATCACTTTAGTTGTTATATTGACAATGGCTCAATTTTTTTTTTTGGACTGCCCTTGTATAAGTAAAATTATATGGTATTTTCTTTCTCAATCTGACCAATTTTACTTCAACATACTCTCTAGGTTCATCCATATTGTTGCAGAAGTCAAGATTTTATTCTTTTTTATGGCTGAGTAATGTTCCATTGTGCATATGTACCACTTCTTTTTTATTTCTTCATCTATTGATGGACGGTTAGGCTGTTTTCATATCGTGGCTACTATGAAAATTGCTGCAATGAACATATACATATATATGTATTTTTTAATTAGTGTTTTGGATTTTTTCAGATAAATACCCAGAAGTAGAATTATTGGGTCCTTCTTTGCCTCTTGCTATATATAGCCTTTGTTTTAAAGTATATTTTGTGTGGTATAAATATTGCTACCATAGCTTTTTTTTTTCCTTTTTTCATGAAATGTCTTTTTCCACTCCTTTACTTTCAGTCTGTATGTGTCTTTTAATCTGAAGTGAGTTTCTTGTAAACAGCATATGTAAGGGTCTTGTTTTCTTATCCATTCAGCAACCCTGTTTTTGGATTGAAGCATTTAATTCATTTACATTTGAAATAATTATCGATAGATATGTAGTTATTGCCATTTTATTATCTATAGTATTGATCTCTCTCTCTTTTTTTTTTTAAAGAAGTCCCTTTAACATTTCTTGTAATACTGGTTTGGTGGTAATAAACTACTTTAGCTTTTCCTTGTCTAGGAGGCTCTTTATCTGTCCTTGCATTCTAAATAATAGCTTTGCTAGGTAGAGTAATCTTGGATATAAGTGCTTGCTTTTCATTTCTTTGAATATTTTGTACCAATCCCTTCTGGCCAGCAAAGTTTTTGTTGAGAAATCAGCTGACAGTCTATGAGAGGTTCCTTACAGGTACTGATAAAAACTGGTTTTTTCTTGCTGCTTGTAAGATTCTGTCTTTGTCTTTAACCTTTGGCATTTTAATTATGATGTGTCTTGGTGTGGACTTCTTTGTGTTCGTCTTGATTGGAATTCTCTTCACTTTCTAGACTTGTATATTTCTTTCCTTCACCAAGTTTGGTAAGTTTTCCATCATTGTTTCTTCAAATAGGTTTTCAATTTCTTGCTCGCTCTCCTTTCCTTCTCGCACCCCTCTGATGTGAATGCTGTTACACTTGATGTTATCCAAGAGGCCTCTTAAACTAGCCTCACTTTGTGTGTGTGTGTGTGTGTGTGTGTGTGTGTGTGTGTGTGTCTTTTTGCTGTTTCAGTTGAGTGTTTTTTGCTACTTGGCTTCCAAATCACTGATTTGATAGTCTACTTGGTCTATTGATTCCTTCTAGTGTACTCTTTATTTCAGTTATTATAGTCTTCATTTTTGATTGATTCTTTTTTATGTTTTCTATTCCATTTTAATGTCACTTATCTCTTTGTTGACAATTTCACTGGTATCATTGAACATCCTTTTAGTCCACATTTTGAACTCTGCATCGGTAAATTGCTTGTCTTTATTTTGTTTAGTTTTTCTACTGGCACTTTGTTCTGATCTCTCATTTGGGACATGTTTCTATGTCTCCTCCTTTTGGCTATCTCTCTGTGTTTTTTTGTATTAGGTAGACTATGTCTCTTGGTCTTGGTAGAGTGGCCTTATGTAGTAGATGTCCTGTGGGTCCCAGGCACAGTCTCCCTGGTCACCTGACCCAGGTGCTCCAGGTATGTCCCTTGTGTGGGTTCTGTGTGCCCTTTTCTTGTAATTGAGCCTTTATTGCTGTTTGCAAATCACTGGGAGAATTGACCAGTTGGTTATGACTGGCCATGACTACAGTGGAGGAGCTTTAGTGGGTCTCTGGTACCTGCCCAGTCTGTCCTTTGGGTATGTTGTTTTTCAAGGTGGTTCGGTGGTGCTCTGGTGTGGTCTGAAGTTGGCTGGGTATTTTGGTTCTGGGGCTTCTTGGAAGGGTCTCTGGTACAGGCCAAGGTCAGCCATTGATGATACCCTTCCAGGAGTCACTTGGTATGAGGCACAAAGTGATCTGCAGACTGTTTGCACTTGTTTGGGGCTTGGAGGTGCCTGAGAAAGGATAAGTTGGGAACTGAACCCAGATACCAGTAGTGCTGGGATTGGGGCTACTTAGCAAGAAGTACAGGGCACACTGAGGCCAGATACTGTGTGTTTTGTGAATCTTTGAGAGGTATTAAGAATGTCTGCAGCTTGAGCTAAGACAGGCCATCAGTGTTGAAAAGTCCCTGGAGGGGATGCTGGAATAGCTCAGCAGATTGAGCGCTTACCTTGCAGCCCTGGGATCTGAGGATTGAGTCCCAGCCCCAGCCCATATACTGACCTGGGGCGTGCTTCCTATGTGGGAGGCCCCTGGCTCACAGGAGCATGCCTCCTCTGTGGGAGGCCCCCAGCTCAGTTTCTGCCCTGAGCAGCCCCATGCCCACCTGTGTGGAATGAAATTATGTCAAAAACTAATGACATACAACTATGGAGACTGCTCTGGGTCTGCCCCTCTTTCTCTTTCTGTCTCTGAAAATAAATCTTTTTAAAAAATTAAAAAAGGAAAGAAAGAAAAGCCAGTGGAAGCAACTCAGGTGGGCCCCAAAGTTGAGTGAGACAGAGTCTCAGGGAATCAACAGGCAGGTGCGGATCATATTAGACAGGTTGATGGAGACTTAGTTATGGTGCCTGCCTGTGAGTGCACACTGGGTAGGTTGAAGCTCAATGAAAGGACAGTGGCTTCTGCCATCACTTCCATTTGGGAGAAAGCTGTCCCTCCAGCCCTCGCCCTGAAGCTAGTCAATTCACTTCCTTGAAACCTATGTCCCTGGCACCTTTGGGGCTGTTGCCCCAGCACAGGAGCTCAGAGCAAGTGAGTCTATCTTGAATAAATCAATTCATGGGCATTTTAAAAGGAAAGTTTGGGACTGCAGCAGCCCTTCATGTCATGCAGCCACAATCTCCCCTGGTTTTTAGAACCAGAAGTTGAAGGCATTTCTCGTCCTGGCCCTGGAACATTGCCATGGGAAATCAGGTTTAGGGCTGAGACCCCTTGCTCCTCAAAGGGGACTTCTGCAGTGGAGCTATTCCTCCTGAGTTTTAAACACCACACCTGGGTATGGGGCCAGCCCTTTCTCATCCTTGCCTCCTCCCCATCTCAGTGTGGCCACTTCTTTACATCCTTAGTGATAGGGACTCTGTTCAGCTAGTCTTCAGATGACTGTTAAGGTTGATTATTCTATAATCTAGTTGTAATTTTGATGTGATCCAGGGAGGCAGCAGGCACAGTTGTTCCCCAATCTGCCATATTAGACCTTCCTTAACTTCAATGTATGCTTATTTGGTATAGTTTAATAGTAAAGTTGGTTATACTTACAGAGCTTCAGTTATGGAGTGAACATTATGTAAAAAATTATTATTTTCTTTTTATTGCATTGTGTTCTTTCTTCCTTCTCAGAATCTTTTCAATAGTGCATATTCTATAAAGACTTTCTAATGGACTTATATAGCTAAGCTTTTGTAGCAATAATATTAACATAAGTGTTTATTACTCTTATTAATATATTTATAGAAAAATATAAAATTGATTTAAAATGATATGGTAAAACATTGCCTTATTAATTTTCAAGATTATATTCACATTAATAGCTACCTTTACTTTGTAATGATGCTTCCTATGAAATATTAGTAAAATTATCATAATAATTGCTCACCTTCCTAAATTGCTGTGAAATATGTAAGGCTATTTTTGGTTTTTGTATATGTTTTGAAACTTGTGTGCATCTTTATTATAATGTCTAAAATACTCTTTCCAAAAAAACAAACTTTGAAAAATCTATAAGCATTTTGGTGGCAATTACTAAGTAAAATAATTCAAACAGGGAATACAGAGATTTTCACTATATTTTGGAGTCAGCTAGAATAGAAATTATTTCAGGGGTCCATTCATCATGTCCTTAACAATTCATAGAAGCAAGTCCCATAAAGGAAGTGCATGCATTTGTTCTTATTTAGAAAAAGTGCTACCTCATGTATTTTGACAAGTTATATAACTTTACTGGTTATAAAATTCTTTCCATTGTGTCTCTTCACATTAGCATGAACTTGAGAATTATTTATAAATATTGTTTGTACTTATTGTATTTTAAACTACCAAAGAGATAGGAGACTATCTCTGACCCTTGTGGTCAGGGACTCTAAAATAAGGTCCTTTTGCCCAGTATGCTTATGCCAATAGAATGAGACTATATTGATAGAGAAAAGCAGAAACTCAATTCTTTTTTTAAGATTTATTTTTATTTTTATTTATTTTTTTGACAGAGGGAGAGACACAGAGAGACCGAGAGAAAGGGGAGGGCCCAGAGCAGTCTCCATAGTTGCACGTCATTTGTTTTCTACATAATTTCTTTCCACAGGTGGGCCTGGGGCCCCGCAGGGCAGGAACCGGCTGGGGGCACATCCGGGGCAGTAGCCTAACTGGGGGCTTCCCACATAAGAGGCTTGCCTCAATGAGAACCGAACTTGGGGCACACCTCAGTTCAGCATATGGGTCCACACGGGCTGAGGCCAGGATTCAGTCTTTGGACCACAGTGCTGCAAGATGAGTGCTCAACCTGCGAGCCATTTTCACATAACCAAAAATTCAATTCGTTGATCAAAGAATGGAGAAGAAAAAAGTTTCACTCTAAAGATACTTTCTGACTTGAAGAAATTAGGTGAGTCATAATGTATTGCTGAGAGGTAGGTAGGTTCAAGTGTGGGGCTTTCTGTGGATTCTGGGATGGCTCAGGTGGTCTGAGATCGAATCCCGGCCCTGGCTCGTATGGACCCATATGCAGAACTGGAGTGTGGCCCACAGTTCAGTTTTCATCGGGGCAGGCCCATAAGGGAGCCTCCCATGAGGGAGGCCCCCCAGTTTGGAACCCAGGACAATTCCTGCCCTGTGCTGCCCCAGAATGGAACTATTGAAAACTGATGATGTACAGCTAAGGGACCTGCTCTGAGCCCTCCACCTTCTCTCTCTCTCTCTCTCTCTCTCTCCCTCTCTCTCTCTCTCTGTCTCTGCCTCTCTCTCTGTCAAAAACAATAAAAAATAAATCTTAAAAAAAAAGTGGGCAGCGGATCCAAGATGGCGGCATGAGAGGAGAACACCGATAACAGCCTGGGAAGGGCCTTGTGAACAGAGGGGAATCCACAGGGGAAACCCTGATAAGAAACCTCAACTAAGAGAACCACACAACACGGAACAACACACAAAGGTTAGAGAAAAAAGGGGAGAGCGGGAGAGGAAAAGGGAAGCAGCGGTTCGGGGACAGAGACTCGGAGCGCGGCCCGGGGCTGGCAAAAACAAAGGGGGATTGGGGGACCACGGTCAAAGTGGAGCTGAATTGAGGGCGGGCTGGAAGCCAAGACCTAGGGAGCATGGAAGCCCCATAAAACTGTGGACAATTTAACATCCGAACTCAAGGGACAGCAAACAATGCCCTAATCAGATCACAGAGCCTAAAGTGGAACTGGGACTGTGGAGCAGGGCGCCTGCACTTCTCGGCGGGGGGTGGGTGAGAGCAGGGCACCAGCCCACAACAGCTCAGAACCCCTGATTTATGGAAGAGATTGACTGTGAAGGAGCGCCTTCTGAGGACAGGGCTCTTGGAGTGAGGGCTGGGGCTTGAGGGGGCATAGCTGCATTAGACGTGCTTGGAGTGAATCCGGGGGTCTCAAAAGAGCCGGGAGCTTAGAGCAACTGCTGCCCGAGCTACTGCCTGTGCGCACAGGGCTTTCGGTGCCCCACCCACCGGGCCGCAGCGACACCGCTGCCTGCTTGCCAGTGCGCAATTGGGCTTTTGGTGCCCTGCTCTCCAGGCCACTGCGGCGACTCTGCCTGCGCGGAAGTGCGCGGCTGGGCTTTCGGCGCCCCGCCCACTGGGCCGCTGCACATCACTGCGTGTGCACACCCGGGCTTTCGATGCCCCGCCCACCGGGCCACCCTGCAGTGCCACTGCCTGCTCACCAGTGCGCTACAGGGCTTTTGGCACCCTGCTCGCCAGGCGACCGCAGCACCGCTGCCTGTGAGCGGGACCGGCTTTCGGCGGCCTGCCCACCGGGCCGCGACAGCGCTGCTGCCCGCTCACGAGCGGGCAGCTGGGCTTTTGGCGTCCCGCCCACCGGGCCTTTGGGGCGTTGCGGACCGCGAACGCAACTGGGCTGCCGGCCGGGTCTTCGCAGTCTCATTGACTGTGCGCGGGACTGCGTGGCTGACCAGGGCCTCTGCCAAGCCCCAGCCCATCCAAGTGCGGCCCTGCGGGCATGCCTTACAGATACGATTGAAGAAGGGGCAGCCAGGAGGAGGAAAGACCAGAGCTCCTGCGCCCCGCCCCCACTGAACCACCAGCACGCCTGCTGAAAGAGGAATCTGCTATTGTGTCTAAGGCCAGCCCTAGCTCCTACTCACATGCCCCCACCCCTGGCCACACCTTTACCACCCGGCTATCTAACAGCTAAGACAGCAACCTGAAGTGCCCCAGGACACAGAAGCTGTCTGCTTCCCCCAACACTCTCCCAAAATCTCCTTCTCCCACAACTGAGCCCAAAAGAAAAAATAGAGAAGCCTGTCTGATAGGCAAACCACCAGAGGGAAAACAGACTCATGCCTAAAGCAAAAAGAACCACATCAAACACAATGCACACCTCAGAATCCAAAGCCCCTCCAGAAGATCAGGGGCAGTCTTTAGTAAAGGACCTTGCACGCTCGGAATCAAATCTAAGTGAAACAGAATTCAGGGCTGCATTAATCAAGACACTCAGAGAGTTCACTCAATGCTGGCAAAGTACGCAGACACAGTTAAATGACCTCAACAAGAAATTTTCTGAGCAAAATGAGTACTTTACCAACAAAATTGAGAAGCTAGAGCAGAACCAAAAGGAACTCCTTGAAATGAAAGGCATCATGGGAGAGCTGAAAAAAGAACTGACCAGCATAGGAAACAGGGCTGACCAGCTAGAGGAAAG
>PVKE010031394.1:0-19051 GCA_004027555.1 Craseonycteris thonglongyai
GGCCCATGTGGACCCATATGCTGAACTGGGGAGTGCCCCCAGTTCAGTTCTCACTGGGGTGAAGACCCCGGCCCAGTTCCTGCGCTATGCAGCCCCACTCCCACCTGTGGAATGAAACTATGTGGAAAAACGGATGATGTGCAACTATGGAGGCTGTTCTGGGCCCTCCCCCTTCTGTCTCTGTATCTATCTGTGTCAAAAAAAATAAAGGTAAATCTTTAAAAACAAAATTAAATACATACAACCATGACCTGTCTAGATATACTAGTCCCAGCTATAATGAACCCTAAATTAAGATGGAATCAACAGCCACAACTTGAAAAATGCTTGCGCCCTCAAACGTTTAAATTTTCCCCATTTCACTTGTTTAGTATTTATTTCATTATCTTATTTACATTTGATAAATATGTGTTTTCTTTTTTTTTTTTAAGATTATTTTGATTGGGTTGTTTTTGTTTTTTGAAAGAGAGAGAGAGAGAGAGAGAGAGAAGGGTGAGGGCCCAGAGCAGTCTCCACAGTTGACATCATTAGTTTTCCATATAGTTTCACTCCCCAAAGGGGCGTGGGGCTGCACAGGGCAGGAACTGGGCGAGGAGCCTCCCACAGCGGCCCGGCAAGAACTAAACTGGGGGACACACCCCAGTTCAGCATATGGGTCCACTTGCATTGGCACCAGGATTCGATCCTCAGGCTCTAGGGCTGCAAAGCAAGCGCTCAACCCGCTAAGCCATCCCAGCTTCCCGTTTTATTTTTATTTTTTCCTTTAGAAATTATCAGATGGGGGGAAGCCGGGATGGCTCACTGCGTTAAGAGCTCACTTTGCAACCCCAAGGACCGAGGATCAAATCCCAGCCCCAGCCCGAGTGGACCCATATGCTGAACTGGGGAGTGCCCCCAGTTCAGTTCTCACCAGGGCGAGACCCCGGCCCAGTTCCTGCCCTGTGCAGCCCCGCACCCACCTGTGGAATGAAACTATGTGGAAAAACCAATAATGTGCAACAATGGAGACTGTTCTGGGCCCTCCCTCTTCTCTCTGTCTGTCTCTGTTATCTCTCTTTCTGTCAAAAACAATAAAAATAAATCTTTAAAAAAAAAAATTATCAGATGGGCAAACTGCCCTGCCATAGTACTACCAATTCTTATTAACTAGACCCACTCCCCAAGGAACTAAACCTATAAGACACGTTTTTCATTCCAGCGAAAAGAATGTCTGATATACCAGAGTAAAAACGGGAGAGCAATTCAAACCCATACAACCTAAACCACAGCTTGACACACTTTCCAGCTGGTCCATCCTAATCTTCCCTTGCACATCTTAGTGACAAGGACTCTCAAATCGTTCAGAATAATCTTACCATTTCCCACAATTTTATCAGAATTGCTTTCCTCTGAGCTGAAATCTGCTTCACGTAAGTTCAGATGATCAGTTTTAGATTTATTCACTGTAGCCAACAAGAAAAACCTCATCACTTTTCACACCCTTCAGAATAATTTTCACATATCCCCCTTCAAAGTCTTTCGCTAGATAAAATCCCACTAGTTCCTCCAAAAATCCCCAAAAAAGGTAGCTTGGTTCCTTCATTCATCATTCATTGTGCCAGGCCTCACAGAAGAATGAAAAACCTTGGGCACTTTCTGTCAAAGTCTAGTTAGTTAATGAGATAAATACAGAAATAAATGCTGTTACCACAATATGAATGAAATGCTTTGAGAGCAAAAGGGAAGACTAGTAGCTATTGCTGCTTTCAGAGTCAGGAATCAAGAGAAAATACCCTCGAATCTTACTTTTGGGAGAATAAATAGAAATTTGTGTGTGGGGGTGGGGTGTCTAGTAAGTTCAGAAAACAGTAATAAGCTCACTTTTGCTGGGTCACAGGAAATAAGAGGCTGTTAGGCTGGGAAAAAATCACCAAGAATCTTCGTATCCTTTTTTTTTTTTTTAAGTTCAGCAAAAAGAAACTAACAGAGGAACTAAGCAGAAGAGTGAAAGAATCAGAGCACAGGCAGAATAGGAGTGGAAATGGCCTGGAGAATACAGGAGTTAGATAGAAAATACAAAAGTCTAAGTGAGAGAAGTTGACAGCTAAACTGGGACAACAGAAATGGGGATGGAAAGAAATGATGAAGAGGTTTTCATATATAATTTAAAGTCTGACTTACATCTGCTGGCACATGACTGGCTAGAGACAGAGAATAAGAAAAATCCAAGATAACACTGAAGTTCTGGTTTTGGGTGAACTGAGAGTATAGCAGTGCCATATGGAATGAAGAAAATATAACTGGGAGTGAGGCAGGGGCTGGAATGATCGGAGACTTGAGTTTTGTGTTGGACAAACCATGTTAAATTGAGTGTGTACAGGACCTCCGCATAGAAATGCGAGTGCAAAACTCAGGTCCAGAGACAGCACCAGTTCAATGACATCAGTTTCCTCAAAGTTGTCTCTGACTCTATTCCAAGTTAACTTTCCTTTTTCAAGGGGTAGCCTAAATTGAACAATGCGAAGAAAATGGTACCTCCCTCTCCAGACACGAAAGGCCAAAATTACTCCTACAGCCACGTCACCCGAGGCTCATTTTGCCCTGTGAACCGTAATATCCCAGGGTCTCCTTCCCAGGACCAGGGGGCTCTTGGGCCTCATTTCTCCGAGCCCACAGCCAAGAGGGTCGCAGGGGTCCTTACCTCTGCCGGACCGTGGAACCCGCCGCCCGGGCGGCCACTGCTTTACTGGGAGAGCGTCCCGAGGAGCCCACATTAGTACCACTTGGGGTCGGACCAGGCTGTAGAGGGAGACAAGGGAGACAGACACATTGAGAGCAGCCCGCTGGCCCCCAGACCCCAGGCCATGGCAGCCGAGACCCGAACCTGCACGGGGTAATGGGGAAAGCGAGGGAGCCGCCGAAGGAGGGCAAGCAGTAAGGTAGAAGTCGGGGCGCCAGGGAGAGGAGGGGACTACGCAGGGATGGCTGGGGTCGCCATACCATGCTGGAAGCCGGAGCGCGGCAGGGATCTAAAGTACACGGCCAGGAAGCGGTGGAACCCTCAGAGCAGCGGCAGCTGAAGAAGCTGGTTCAGGCCCCGCCCCCGACCGGCTGGCAGGGTCCTCGTTGGCTCACGCCAAGGATGCCTGGGTTGTCCTACTATATACCTGTAGATATTTTGCTACAGGCGACTTGGTCAGCTGCTATGTGAGAAGTACAGGCCTCCCGTCTCCTTTCTTTTAATCACAGCATTCCTCATAGCGTCCAATTCCTATCAAAGGGAGTAAATATAGCCCTACTCAGACGAGAAGTTTTCTCCGGCAGTTACTAGGCGCCCATAGATTTGCGCTGATGTGTCCTGACGCATGCGCGGCAGGGCGTAGTCAGCCCCGCAGCGGCCCGCTCGGAACCGGAAGAAGGAGCATGCGCGCAGGGCCCTAAGGGCGCCGAGCGCTCGCTCGACTTGGGGTTCGTGTGGGAGAACCAGGCTCAGGACGAGAAGATGGGTCCTAACCCGTCGGTGCTATTCCTACACCCAGACCTGGGCGTGGGCGGCGCCGAGCGACTGGTGCTGGACGCGGCGCTGGCACTGCAGGCTCGCGGGTGTAGCGTCAAGATCTGGACGGCGCACTACGACCCGAACCACTGCTTCGCGGAAAGCCGCGCGCTGCCGGTCCGCTGCGCGGGGGACTGGCTGCCGCGCAGCCTGGGCTGGGGCGGCCGCGGCGCCGCCGTCTGTGCCTACGTGCGCATGGTCTTCCTGGCGCTGTACGTGCTCTTCCTCGGCGACGAGGAGTTCGACGTGGTCGTGTGCGACCAGGTGAGGCGACCACGACGGGCCCTCGCCGCGCCTCCGTGTCTTGTGCATGATCTATGATAAGTCCTCCCGGTCTGCGGTTCGGAAAGACTGGGACTGACCACATTACAGGGCCCCACGCTCAGGCCCCAAAATCTGCCTTTTCAAAGTTGCTCATTTGGTGATTTTGAAGCAGAGAGTTTGGGGTTTGAAGAAACACAAGCATTAGAAGTCAGCCTTCAGTCACCGTGTACTTATGAGTGAGTCGTACGTCTATCCTCTGCATTATTTCTGTGAACACTGCTTCTAGGCCACGTGAATCCGCTGTATGTAGCCTCTGCAGCCAGGCAACCCTGCTCCTCCTTAGTTCTTGTGTTAAGAACACCAAGCTAAACATGCCATTTACCTATTAAAGCTTTAACATGGCCCCCCATTAGTCAACAAAGTCCAAATTCTTCCCCTTGGTAGATGCGGCCCTGAATTTGCGCTCTAGTTATTCTAAACTCATGTCTTCCCCCCACCCCACCTCCAGCCGCAAAAATACTATTTTAAAAAGTAACATCTACTAAGACTAAAAAGTCAAGTAACAGACAATAATATAATGTAAAAATGTCATGCCATTTCCACTCTAAAGATAGCCACTGTTAACAGTCTCTCCTACATCCTTACAGAAATTATCTATGGCTGTACAAGAATATGTGTGTCTATTCATATGTAAATCTTATTTGTAATAATTATGACACACTTGGACTTTTTTCACCACAAATTCCTATTTGTGGCATCATTATATCAATATTAGAGATTCACTTCATTCTTTGTGGTGGCTGAAAATCCATTTTTATTTATTTTTTTACTGTACTATAATTTATACATTCTTCTGTTAAAGGACACTAACAACAAACATGACCAGTTTTTTGTGAAAAGATCGATGTAATGAACCCCCCTGTTCCTTTTTTTTTGACTTCTCAAAGCATGTCCTTTGAGTAAATTCCTAGAAATAAAATTGGGTCAGAGTTGTCCCCTTTCAAGGTCAATAGTTATTGCCAAATTTGCCTTCCAGAAGGTTGTATCCCTTTACTCCCCCACATGTGTGATTGAGCCTGTTGCTCTTGCTCGCATTGGGTGTCATCAGTCATTTTAACCTTTGCAAAACTGATGGGAAATGGTATTACATTTGTATTTGTGTTTCTTTAATTATTACTTCTGAGTTACTTTTCATCATCCTTACTTGTGTGGAAGCTATTTCTTTTTAAGAATATGGACATTTACCAAACACTGTATGTCTAATTAGTCAATAAACATGAGGCAGTTGAAACTATAGCAGATAGAGAAAAAAACAAACACCTGAATTTAGAAGTAATGAATTGCAAGTATCTGATACTTTCTAACTAAGTAATGTTAGGTAAATCCTTCAATATCCCTAAAGCTCACCTCCTTCAAATGTTGAGTGAGCTGGAGATTAAATGATTTATTTGTAAAGATTACCCAACAGAAAAGTCTAGTAATGCCATCATGTAATTCATGCTCAGTAATGAGTACTCATTACTGTGCTAAATTTCTGAGCATTTTACTTATCCTAAACCACATGGGTTTTTGGTATTAACAGTTGTCACCATCTTACATAAGAGGAAACTGAGGCCCAGAGAGAGGTAGATAACTTGATCATGGTCTCATAGCCAGCTAGTTGAGCTGAGATTCAAACCCTGGCAATCTTGATTCCAGAGCCTGTATTCAACTACTATGGTTCATTCATTCAGCTCCTTAAGAGGAGAAAGATCCTAGAGCTGATCTGCCTAGTATGGCAGCCACTAGCTACGTGTGGCTATTGAGCACTTGAAATGTGGCTAGTCTGAACTGAGATGTGCTGAGTATAAAATAAACACCTGATTTTAAAACTTTAATGTAGAAAAAAAATAAAGTATCTCAATTTTTTTATTATTGATTATATTTTGAAATGGTAATATTTTAAGTAAATGAAATACATTAAAATTAATTTCACCCTTAAAACATTTTTAATGTAGTTACCAGATTGTTATTTCCATTGAATAGTGCTGTTCTGGAGGGAACCACTGGACTTGCAGCTTTAAATATTTAGCACATATCCAGAAAATGTCTGCCAGCCTTCAATACGAGTACACCAGGCATTGTATTAGGTGAGAATCTAGGGGAGCACAAAGCAGAATCAGACATTGCCCATGAACAGGCCACAGACTAGCTGGCAAGGTGGATGTCTGTACTTTTGATCTAGTTGAAGTTTAGTTGACCAATCATTTTATCTGTTGATTTTTGCTTTGCTAGGTGTCTGCCTGTATCCCAGTGTTCAAGCTGGCCAGACAGCGTAAAAAGATTCTGTTTTATTGTCACTTCCCAGATCTGCTTCTCACTAGGAGAGATTCTTTCCTTAAACGCCTGTACAGGGCCCCGATTGACTGGGTAGAAGAATACACCACAGGCATGGCAGACTGCGTCTTGGTCAACAGCCGGTTCACAGCTGCTATTTTTAAGAAAACATTCAGGTCTCTGTCTCACATAGACCCTGATGTCCTCTACCCATCTCTGAATGTCACCAGCTTTGACTCAGCTGTCCCTGAAAAGCTTGATGACCTCGTCCCCAAGGGGAAAAAGTTCCTGTTCCTCTCCATCAACAGATATGAAAGGAAGAAAAATCTGACTTTGGCACTGGAAGCCCTAGTAAAGCTGCGTGGAAGATTGACATCCCAAGATTGGGACAAGGTTCATCTGATCATGGCAGGTGGTTATGACGAAAGAGTTCAGGAGAACGTAGAACACTATCAGGAATTAAAGAAAATGGTCCAGCAGTCTGACCTTGACCAGTCTGTGACCTTCCTGCGGTCTTTCTCAGACAAGCAGAAAATCTCACTCCTCCACAGCTGCACATGTGTGATCTACACACCAAGCAATGAGCACTTTGGCATCGTCCCTTTGGAGGCCATGTATATGCAATGCCCCGTCATTGCTGTTAATTCAGGTGGGCCCTTGGAGTCCGTTGTCCACAGTGTCACAGGGTTTCTCTGTGAGCCTGACCCAGTGCACTTCTCAGAAGCAATAGAAAAGTTCATCCATGAACCTTCCTTAAAAGCCACAATGGGACTGGCTGGCAGAGCCAGGGTGAAGGAAAAGTTTTCCTCCGAAGCTTTTACAGAACAGCTCTACCAATACGTCACCAAACTGTTGGTATAATCATTTTTAAGGTCTTTATACTACCTTCATTAGTACCGTATTTATAGGTTGTAGACCTCTTTTGAAACCAGAAAAGGAACCTAGAATCTAGTGTAGAAGTTTTTTAAAAAATATACTTGAATCTGAGCCACCTTCCTATACACCACACCTTCCTGTCTACCTTTTCAGAAAAATATCTGAAATATATTTTTATGCTATAATAATTCCAATATCTTTTATGCTATAATAATTCTGAGTTTTATCAGTGTTAAGATAAATGTGATATGATTCCGTGTTCAGCAGAATAGTTTAGTTATAGTCTCTAGGTTATTGCTCTGCCTGTAAATTTTGAGTCATATTTTGCCTTACTTGGTTTTGATAGTTTTAAGTGCATCATCTTCACAGTTGATTAACTTGGCTTCAAAGCATAATGAGAACAGAGTCATTAGTTCCCAGAATCAGTCTACCTACATGTTCATTGTCCTCTGTCGGGAAATTTTTGTTAGCCATACTTTTGCCTGGATCCAAAGCAGGAATGCTCTGTACTTTTTTACCAAGATGATGTTTTGTATGTTTAACAATAAGATGTTTTATCATGGAAAGAGACAATAAAATATTAGATTTGGGCTTTTGTGATCTGAACCAACCTTAAGTCAGAAACTAGAATAAACTGGGTATTGAAATGAAGAGGGACTACTGTCCCGAATGTGGTGTGCATCTTGTTTAGGGTTTATTTCCTACCTTATTTGTCAGCTTTGTTCATATTTGTATTGTATTAAGTAAGCTCCTACTAAATATAAGACAGATGTTTTTTACCCTTCAAGGCCTGCCTCGTGCCACTGCTGTGCAGCTTTCTTACCCGCCCCCCAGCTCCCAAAGTAGACCCGATCTTCCCCTTCCTCGTAGTTGACACCTTTCATGACACTGGCCAGCCTACAGTTCATTATTTATCAGTTGGTCTAAGTACAGATAAACATATAGCACCTTTCAACACACATTTAAAGCTACTTTTATTTTTAGAAAGTACTGACTCTGGGTGGTGAGCACATAATGTAAAAATTTTTATTTTGTTTTGACAGAGATACAGACAGAGAAGGGGGAGGGCCCAGAGCAGTCACATAATGTAACACATAGATGAAGTACTATAGAATTGTACACCTGGAACCTATGTAATCTTTACCCCAATGTCACCCCAATAAATTTAACAAAAATAATAAAACATTATAAGAAAAATGACAAAAGATCACTAACAAAAAGCCCCACATCAGTCCACTAGAGAACAGATCTGAGAGCCTAACAGCGTTTGTAACCTTGGGCAAAATTCTTAATCTCTGTGCCTCTACTTCTTCACCTATAAAGTGGTATCGCCATACTATTCTACTTCCCTTATAGAGTGGTTATGATGTTAATATATATACTTAACACGTTGCGTACAGTGGGGTTTAAAACCCTCATACCCTTCTCTTCCGGCATGTATTTACCAGTAAATAAGATCACATTGAAATGAACTCCTCTTTAAAATGCTATTTCTTCCATATTATTTATAACTTTTCAATGAAATTTTTTGTACTTACGTAAATTTATCCATTGATAATATTTGCTCATTATATGTCAACCAAACCTCATTAATTAAGTAAATCTTGCAAAAAATAAAAGGTCAAGTGTAAAAATGAAAATTCTCATTACCCATCCTTAATGCATGGCTCAGAAAAAACAAAGATTCTCATGATCCGTACGCAATGTGTTAAAACACTACTTATAACACACATAGTATATAAATGTTAGCTATTTTTGCCCTTTAGGGATATTGAAAATTACTGTAGAAGTTCCATGAGGTTTTTAGAGGATGATATTTCAGGTTATAAATTATCATGTAAGTCTGTGTGACTGAAGTACTTAAGTGACCATACCAAAAAGGAGTTCTTTAAAATGAGAGTGTAGGGGAAGCCGGGATGGCTCAGTGGGTTAGGCGCTCACTTTGCAGCCCCGGGGACCGAGGATCGAATCCTGGCTCCAGCCTGTGTGGACCCATATGCTGAACTGGGGAGTGCTCCCAGTTCAGTTCTCACTGGGGTGAAACCCCGGCCCAGTTTCTGCCCTGTGCAGCCCCGCCCACCTGTGGAATGAAACTATGTGGAAAAACCAGTGATGTGCAACTATGGAGACTGTGCTGGGCCCTCCCCCTTCTCTCTGTCTCTGACTCTCTCTCGGTCAAAAATAATAAATCTTTAAAAAAAAAAAGAGTGTCAACTATATTGAGTCTTTTGTAGAATAAAATGTTCTGTGAAGTTTCATTTTCTCTGGCATTGTGAAAGCTTGCCATTTCCATTTTGTGACTTGGAACTATAGCCTCTTAAAGACCTGGTGGCTCTGACCATGGGTTTAGGACTGACAGACTCAGTTCTGATCCGTAACTGGCCATGCCCTGGTGCTTATCCGTGCTAAGCACTAAAACTTTCTGATTTGACTACTTTATACAGATCCTTCCAAAATGAACTATGTGGATTCATAGGCCTTAGTTTAACTTTCTTTCATTGTCTTAAGCCCCAGCCAGTTGACAATAAGACCACACAGATCTGAGAGAGATGCAGACAGAGCCCTGCTTCTGATGCTTTAACCCCTAGCTCTTAGGATGGAACTTTGCTCATAGGAGGTGTTCACAGCTTCTAAAACTAAGCTGAAGTTAGGGGAAATAGAAGCATGGAGCCCTGAAGTGAATTGTCTGGGACTTTTTCTTCAGTAGTAATTCTATCTCTTACTGTATGCTGGGCCTGATATGAGATGTATAGCAGACAACTCATTGACTCCTAATGGTTCCCTGACAGTAAGCATACTTCCTTTATAGATGAGTGGTTAAGCAACTTGTCACACAGCCTTGAGGGATGGGCAGCCTCAAGGCTCTCTTAATTCCAGAGTCCAAGCACATTACCTTTCATCAGTCTGCCTTCACCCTCCCCAATCTCCTGTGGTTTCTTCAGTGGAACTCCTTCTGCAGTGCTCCCATTTGGCTTAGAAAGGCCTTGCTTTTCATTTGCCCTTTTCATCTTCAGAGCAGTACTGTGAGGGGGGTATGATTATCCCCCCCCCCGACACTTTATACACAAAGAAGCTCAGATAAGATACTTGTGCAATGGCACACAGCTGAAAGGTGACAGCCAGGATTCAACCCATGGTTACACGCTCCATTTAGATCTGTACGTACCAGAATTCCTCAGCTTACACCCCTTTGATAAGCACTAAATGTCTCATGTCCTTCAACATTTTATGAAATTCAAAATAAATACAGCATTCTGAGTCATCAAAGTGACGGGACAAGATGCTCTTCGGTCTTCAAATTAGTCCTCTGACCCTAAAAGATGCTGATGTTCCACACCTACCCCATTGCCCTATCCCAGCCCCTGTGAGAATCCCTGCACTGAAACCATGTTGCCTTCCCTCCTCGTAGGGGACATCGGGTCATTGAATGTCCTAGTGTTATCAGGGTCAGTTACTTGTGCAAAGCAGAAATTCAAGCTAGCTTAACTTGAAAGATTTTGAGTTGGGTGCCTGAAAGAATAGAAGCTAAAGACACTCCACCAGGGAAAAGGGAAGTGGAGATGAAAGCTTCCTTCATGTGGTCTCTCAAGCAGGTTGCTGTTTTCCTATGTCTGCTTGCTCACCTGTGCCCATGGGTGCAACCCCTGACCCCTCATTGCCTTCCATGGGTGTGGAGATCTCTACCAGTTTCACACACACATACACACAGGAATACTCAGCCATAAGAAAAAATGAAATGCTGTCATTTGCAAAATAACAGAAGATATCTGAATGGCCAATAAACATAAGATGCTCAACATCCTTGGCATCAAGGAAATGCAAATTAAACCCACAATGAGATACCAGCAGACACCCATAAAATTAAAGACTCGGTAAGAATGTTAGAAATGTGGAGCAATTGGAATTCTCACACATTACATAGTAGCATAACCACTTTGGAAAAACAGTTTTACAGTTTCTTATAAAGTTAAGCATGATACCTACCATACAACCCAGCAATTCTACTTATAGGTATCTTGCTTAAAATAAGCGAGAACATACCTAAACTAAGATTTTTATTCAAGTATTCATAGCAGCTTTATTCATTAGCAGTCTAAAACTGAAACACTCCCAAGTGTCCATCAACAGGTAGATGGATAAAGTGTGGCATGTCATACAATGGAACACTCCACAATAAAAAGGAATGAAGCTACTGACAAGCACAATGACATGAATGAATCCCAAAAACATGCTGAGAGACAGACATCAGACACAATTCATAGTGTATGGTGCCATTAATAGAAGCTAGAGGGAAAAAATCTATAGCAACAGAAAGCAGATCATTGTTTTCCTGAAGCCCAGGATGAGATAGATTGACTAGAAAAGCATATGCAGGAACTTTTTGGGATGATGGAAATGTTTCATATCTTTATCATGGTGGTGGTTATAAGGGTGTCAAATTTATTAGAACAAATGAAATGTACGCTTAAAATGACTGCATGTAAATTATACCTTGATACTGATTTTAAAGAAAGCACATATAATAGCGTCCTATTTTATAGGAAAGAAAAGGTTTTCTAAATGAATAAAGTGTCAAGGTATATACAAATATGTAATTATGAAAGCTTGAAATAGAATATACACCCAGGTGGTAACCCTAATTATAAAGGCTTATAAAATTCTTATAAAAGTCTTTTAAAAGGTGAGTGTTATTATCAGTATGTATTAAAATTTTCTTTTGTTTGCTTATGTTTTTATATTCCAGTATGTTTTCTATAAGAAAAGAAATTGAACATAAAAGAAAGTATAAAATAATCCTATTGGTCACTTAAGTTTTTACAACATAATTTTAGACATTTCTGTTTGTACTTACTGCCCTATTTGGGATGTATACTGGTAGTTTGTTTCTAATTAATCTCTTATTGTTTATATACTTAGATTGCTCCAACTTTTTGGTACTACAAGCAGTCTACAGAAAAAATAATTGACTTTAAATTCAAAAAACAAATATTAAAAAGATTTAAAGCAAATTTTAAAAGCAAAAACAAAAAAGGTAGACATATGAAAAGATTGCAAAACTGCCTAGCAGTTACACACACACAAAATAGCAATTAAAAAAAATTCCTAATTGATGATGTTTATTTTCAAACCAGATTAACAGTTTGCTTTCAGCTCAATTGTGTGCGCCCTCTGCATTGTGGGACCTGGAGACCTAACTTAACCTCAATTCAACAGAGTAAATACAAATATATGTCAGGACATATGTACCATTATTTAAAATTTAAACAAGGTATTGTATCTCTCTTGGTTGCAAGCTATACTTGGTCTCCTACCCAATATGGTGCTATTAGGTGGAAGAGATATTTTTAGGAAGCTACAGGGATAGATCATATCATTCAATAAAAAGTTGCATAACCTAACCAGGGGAAGTGGAGGAATGTGGCTAGGATTGGGGTTCAAAAGGAACCAGGAGTTCGAAAGACACCAGAACAGCATGCATATATATGTGTATATGTATATGTGTACACACACACACACATCCAAATGTACGGTAGACTGTAGGGAGTAAAAACTGGGGAAAGACTTAACAGATTACACAGATACGGAATTCTGACCATGTCAATAGCTTCCTATGATTTGGTCTGATTTATATGATTCATATGTTTAATTCTAACTAGAAAAAGCCACTTGAAGTGTAGGCCGGGTAGAGCTGAAAGAAATGTCTCTCATTCAGAGGATTAAAAAACAGGAAGAAAATGCTTATGGAATTGATGGTTAAAAATGTTATAAAACTGCCTAAGAGGATGGAGAAATAGGAAACAGATCAGAATTGGAGCTCCAGTGATAGGTGAATAAAGAAAAGGGAAGGTGGAAAGACAAAGAGAAGGACAGGAACCAAAATAAGTTAAGGCAAGACCCTTCCCTTAATAATCCAAGTATCAATGGTGATATGTTAGTAGTGTATAATCTCTACTTCATTGGAAAAGCAATATATGTGTAATTGTTTTTGCTATAAAATATGTCTAAGTAAAAGCATACATTTATACCATATTTTATGTAAAAGCAAAGAAAAAAAACAAAAAGGGCTGCATTGTCTTTCACTGTAGACCAGTTTCTCATGCCAGGAAACATGACCAACAGCCAATTGCAGCTGAGACTCCGTTTTACCATTTACATCACCGAAGAGGAACTGGCTCTCTGTTTCAGAGTTTGAAAAGACAGCAGTGAGGATGCAGATGCCTTCCCTTATATTAATGAAGCAAGCCAAGGGGCAAGGAGCTATGGTTTCCCCGGCTCAGGTGGGCTCCCATCAACTGTGGCGGGGATACAGGATGCAGGCTCACAGGCAGCAGGAATCACGTAGCTGGGAGAAAGGAGCCCGGTGCTCAGAGGAAGGACTAGGAAGTAGTTCCCAGAAGAAGGGAATTGGGCAATAAAGTAGGTGTCTCTCTGGTATTCAAAGTGGAGATCCTTGAAGAACTTACACCACAAGGGCCCTGGCAAGCAAGCCATCTCTTCCCACATACCTTTTATCATTGCTTCCACTTCCACAATAAATCTTGCTCATCTCCATTTAGGTCATACCTTGTGTGAGGGACTAGGGATAAAGAAATTATTAACTTTAGCACTCTTTGACTTGAATGATTCTGCATTGCTTGATATTAATATTTCCAGACCTGATTTTCATTTTGTTCCTATTTGAATAATCAAATCTTACCCATGTTTTAAGTCTATATATTTCTTTTGGTGGGGAGTTGTCTAATAAGCAGAGAAACCTTGGATTTAGGGGAATGTTTTTCCTTCATATTTATGAATATTGGTCTTTAATGCTTTGTTAGATGTTAATAAAATCTTTATTAAAGACTATGGGGGTAGCTCTTATTAAACCTATATAAATAGATATAAATCCTTTCTACTTTTCTCTTTTTCTTAAAAGAGACATATTATCTTCCCTTTTCATTCTTTTGATCAGCCCTGATGTATGCTGTTATCCCATTGATTCAATATAAATAATTGCTTTCAAATGTTTTAATCTTTTGATGTCCATTTAGACAATATGTCTGCTGCAAGTGTTTAGACTTATTTCATTACAATCAGCTGGTCTCACTGCTTCTGACAAGTTCTTTTTTGCTGCCATTCATGAGTTCCTACTTTAGAGTCATTGTCCCCTTCACATGGAACACACTTTTGAGTAACATTTTTTTTTTGGAAAAAATATATGCATTTGCATAATTAATCCCCATTGTCTTTACATCTAAACAACTTGAATGTATATAAACCCTTGAATCTCATGTTTTTCTTTCAATGCTTTGCAACTGTGTTAATAACCTTCTAGGGCAGTTGTTCCTATAATATGTTCTGGGAAAAATAAACAGTAAAAGGTGTTTTAGGAAAAAAATTTCCATAGCCATATAAGTACGGGAAATGGTCCATACAATCGGAAATGGACCAAGCAAAGTACATAGTAAAGGCCATGAGACATTCTGAAGTAATGAAAATAGTTTAACTTTATTTCCAGTGTATCCAAGCTAGTTGACCAAAATAATATGGAAAAAAAGCAACTGACCAACAACATGTTGGTAGTAAACATTTGCTGAACCCTTAGATGAGGCAGACACTATTCTGGGATTTGTTCTTTGTGTATCAACTCAATAGTCCTCACAGCGGCTCTACAAGATTTTTTTCCAACCCATTTTAACACATGAGAAAACTGAGGCACAAGGAGCTTAAGAAAATAAGCTATATAGAAAATAGCAAATTCAAATCTAAGTAGTTGGCTCCACATGACACAGCATCACGAGTTAGCAGATGAGGGCACAATATAGGCAACTCCTATACCTTCTCCAAGTCTGAAAAACATAACAAGACATCTCATCGCACCAAAAGAGAACTTGCTCCCCACCAGTCTCTGTAACAGAATTTGCCACTGAATAACGGCAAAGGCACTTTGGGAGGTAATCTGATTATCGTCAGTGCTGGTGCTCAAACTCTGCTGTTGGCCAACATCCAGGAGCCATCATTGAATACTCATCACCTCATCAATGCAGCCTCCTGGACTGATGGGCAAAACAACATCCAAATATTCATTGCACATCTGTGCTGGGTAGATTATACATTAGCAATTCAAATCTGGCCAGTGTACTGGCCGTTCCTGCAAATGCGTCTGCTTGGGTGAGATGCCTTGTTGTCTGAGATGGATAATAAGGCATCTCGGTCTAATCTTGGAGAACAATCAACCCATCTTGCGAAGGTGACTGGCTGTGTGTGTTCTTGCCCTGGCAGCGCTGGAACAATGGCCCCATAATGCACTTGACTCAGCTGGCAATGAAGTCCCATCCTGATTAGTAGCCCTGGCTGGTGTCAATCACCATGGGATGCACCATTGTCCTCTGGTCCCCAACACAGTTTATTTACAGGAAAACAAAGGCTTTAGGGAGTTATGGCTGCTTCCCAGAGATTGCAAAATAGATTGAGCTGTCAAGCATACAAAGTAGATGAAGATTAATGAGTTGTGCGGACAATAAATATGAAGAGATGACCATGAATATGCTAATGGGCATTATCCATATACACCGTAATTGCTACCAAAATTAAAAGGTGGCATGAAGAAGATGGGTCACAAGGTGACAGGGAGATAATCTTGGATGCTTGAGACGTTCACCCCAGATAAGACCCTCTACAGGTTTCCTCTCCCCGATTAAACCATCCCAAAGCATCATTGTTCACAAGCTGTCTGAATAGTCTCCTTTTAAACAGGGATGTAAAGGGTGGCGTGAGGGGGGAAACTGGAAAAGTTACTTTAGGAAAAGGTGTAATTAGAATAAGAAAGGTGCTTATGAAAAGCAAGAACTGATTAGCTGTCAGACTCACGCCTGCCCCCCAGTCCCCAGGGACAGAGCTGATGAGGGCTCTCACTTCTCACCCCAGAGCCGCAGGGATTATTATAACTATGAGAATGTTATTCCAGTCACTCTTCAGGGAGGCATGGGTGATTTTTCCAAGTATGCCAATACTCTGATGATTTTTAAAATAAACAGAATGTTTAAAGGAAAATGAAATTTTGTTTCCATGAGGGTTTGGTTTGGGGGAAATCTATATCGTGTAGAACTGTGGCATGGCTATGGCATGGCTGAGCTTTAGCCAGCCTGGCAGCTTGTCCTCACGGTCTTCCATAAAGTGGGTGTCCTCTGAACTCATTCACCCTCTCTCCCTTTCCACGCTCATGTCTGTGGATGGCGATCCAGTTAGCATCATAGCATACTGAAGGAATGCTATGAGTAGCTATGAACCCTAGAAAAAGGAAGCTTTTCTTGCCTCACAGTTTCTCTTCTCTCGAAAAACTGGGACCATGGACCTCGTGTCCCAGAGGTCTGTAGAGCATCATCCCCTGATTGCAGGAACTTGCCTTGGCTCCTTCGGGATAGAGACCACAGAAGGATTCTTGGCCTACACTAGGCAAAGGGGAGCCGGATGAAACCAGGGCTTCAGGAAGAGGGCAGAAGGGTAGGAAAATGGAAAGGAGGCCAGGAGAAGAAAGGGCCCCCGAGACCATCTGAGCCTAACTCTATGTGGGCTGAAATCTGCCTAACGGGAAAGAAGAAATTTTGCACAAATGTGTGGAACAACCTCACTGAAAGAGGTGGCGGGGGGAAAAGACGCTGTCCCTGAGTAATTCTGGAAGTTAGTGGTGTCTGTAAACTGAAGGCAAGAGGAATGGCACATTAGCTGATAACTTGTCTTCTGTGGGAAGTAGGGGTTAACAATTCTGAAACCAGTACACGTGTATACAGGAACTGAACAATTTAAGTAAATGGATAGCAGGTGGTGAGAATCAGGTTTCTCATTGTTGGAGGAGGAGTTTACAGGTAAGCAAGGAAATACGGCTTAGAATGATCAATAAAGTGATGGATTAAGTTGGAGATAGCAGTATAAATTCATGTTTCCCTTAATATAGCCACAGATCGTTACATATAGAAATATTTACAGATATGTGTATATACGCAGGTTAGTGTTCACAAATATATTCTCTTGCCTTTCTGGCTAAGAGGGCCTAGAAAATAGCAACCACACTTCAGCAGCAACAAGCATACCCAGAACCCAAGACTTGGTTTCTCAACCTATTCTCCAATAAAAGGAATCAAGGCTCTTTAGCGAAATGGCTGATCCTAAGATGGCACAGGAAGTATACAAGATTGGCCTAGAGCATCTTATAAGAAAGTGCTAAGAAAAAGAAAAAGAAAATTAAAAACCCACATAGATGGGGGTGTGTCAAGGGGACACAGGTGCAACAAAATAAATAAAATAGTACTGGTTTATAACCCAGAATGTAAAATAAACATCCATGATTCCATACTGATGAATAAATGATAAACAAACAAGAACAGACAAAACTTCTCAAGCAGAATTCCAAATAATTTATGTAGATATCCCATTCTCAGGGAGGTAGAGCATTTAACTCCCTACTCATTAATTTTGGGCTACGTATAGTTCCTTCTACTGAACACCAAAGTATGGAGAGGCAGAAGCGGGGTGAACTGACAGAGAAATCTGACAAAGACTATCTCAGCCAGCTAATCAGGGCCATGGGACGAGAAGGGCGCTTTATCTCTGTTATCTTTCTCCCCCCAACCCAAACCCCAGTCCAATCGTGAGAAAAATATGAGACAAATCCCAGCAGAAAGACATTCTACAAAACACCTGACCTCAAAACTGATCATCAAAAACAAAGAAAGCTTGAGAAACTATATCACAGCCAAGAAGGGCCTGAGGAGACCTGACAATGAAATGCAATGTCTCCTGGATGGGGTTCTGGAACCAAAAATGGACATCGGGTAAAATGGGTAAAAACCAAGGAAATTGGAATAATGTTTGGACTTTAGTTAATAATAATGTATCTGTCAGAGAATAAACTGATGGTTGCCAGAGGCGGGTGATGGAGGAATGAGTGAAAAAGGTGAAACGGCATGAGAGGTACGAATTTCCAGTTATAAAATAAGTGTAATGTAATGTACAGCACAGGGCAAATAGTCAATAACACTGTAATAACTTCGTATGGTGACAGACGGTTATGGTACTAGACTTCTCATGGTGATCACATTGTAAAGTATGTAAATGTAGAATCACTATGTTGTTCATCTGAGACTAATAAACTATTGAATGTAAACTACACTTTAATAATAATAGTGTATCAGGCACGCTTTATTAACAGTGGCAACTGTACCATACTTTATAAGATGTTAACAATAGAGGAAACTGGGTGTGACATAGTCATATATGAGCACTCCTATTACTATCTTTGCAACTTTTTTGTATGTCTAAAATTACTCTAAAATAAGAAGTTTATTTAGAAAGAAACGAATTTGCAGTATCTCCTGGGCTTAGTAGTAAGCTAATAGAAAACCTGTTCCCTTTAGTAGTGCATTATGCCTGAAAGCGTTCCAGATGTCATACACGTATCAGCCAGAGTTCTTCACTGCAAGTGACAGAAATCTACTCTAATTTACACAAACCAGGAATTTGTTGTAGGATGTTGAGTAACACACAGAGTAGGTGAGAGGGCCTCGGGGGCCAGGCATCGGGGACAATGTTGGGAACCACGCTGCAGAACTGGACCAGAGGAGGCGGTACTGCTGCTGCCATGGATCCACACTCCATAGTTTACACGCCATACTGCACACCGTCCCCCCGCCCCCCTCCATGCTACAGCTGGAAGCAGCCACCACATCTGCCACCTAAGGACACTGCTTACCTGCTGTTGCTGCCAGCACCTTGTCAGAATGGCTTCTGCAACATCCTCCTACTCTACTTCACTAGCTTGCGATTCATATCAGGTGCCATGAATCTGATTGGCTCAGTCTGTGTCCTGGTTCTGCTGGGGGCAAAGGAGACCAGTGGTTAGCAGCTGGCATTTTCCGTTTCTACAGTGGGAGGCCACGAAGAGAAGGCTTCAGGAAGAAACTGAGCTGGGTTTTCCCCCAAGTTGTGATAAACAGGCATTTCCTTTCACCAAGTCTATAGGTAAGGCCAAGCAGAGAGCTGAGGGAACTCAGTGAAGGGGTCAGGGCAGGGGTTGGGGTGGGG
>PVKE010031395.1:0-19049 GCA_004027555.1 Craseonycteris thonglongyai
TAATGCTGGTGCCCTCTCCCACCTTCCCTCCCTCTCTCCCTCCCCCCTCCTCCCCCTCCCTCCGGCAATCACCAAGCTATTGAGTGTGTCCATAGGTCTCTGTGTCTTTGTTACTTTCACTTTTATATAACCCTTTAACTACTGAAGACGAGTATACACGTGGCCCAGTGCCTTTCCTGGGGGCCTGTGGGTGTGTAGAAACGCGCTGACTCAGTTCCGGCAACGTTTGTAAATGTGGTGTGACCCATGTGAATCTTTCCTGTTGCACCAAATGGCCCGTGTTTTAATTGAGTTTGACACCCCTGATCTAGGTGATGAAAGCTACTGAGTTACAAAGAACAAGGAGTTTATGGTGGAAGGATTAGGCAGAAAGTTACATCAAACTCTGGGTAAACAAGATGTTACTGGTGAGTTGCTAAATTAGTAATTGGGGTTGATGGATATACATGGTCTCCAGCATCTATTAATAGCACACGGGATGACCATGAAATCCTTTCCAAGGACTGGCTTCTGTTTCTGACCTCCTCTACTACCACCTATCCCAGGGGCTCACTGTGTCGCAGCCATGTCTGCCTCTTTTCCGTTCACTGAACATTCTGAACTGATACCCACCCAGGAATCTTTGTGCTTGCAGATCCCTCTGCTGAAAGTCCCCACTGGGTGTTTCCCTTCCTTTGGTACTCGGTATCCAGTTATCTCCTCGCGGAATTCCCTGGAGCATCCTTTGTCCTCTCCATTACCCACGGTTCTGAAGAATCTGGTTTGTTCACCTGTTTATTGCCTGGCTCTCTCCACTAGAATATACTGTTACATGTAGGTGCAGGAACCTCTAGAGGACATCATGCCTAAGCTAAGTTGAAAAAACAAGGAGACCAGAGATGGAGAACAAAGAAGAGAGAGCAGCACTTTCAAGTACAGGGAGCACTGCCTATATATTTACATATTCATTTATGCATACAAGTATGAAAGGTATTTGCTTTGAGACAGGAGACTTAGGTTCCATAATTTTTCTGTCTTAATCTCTACCCTAGTGGCCTGACTACTGCCTAAAATACCCAGGAACAATGGCAGGGCTGCTGAATGCAACACCCACTACATGGATAGTCCCCCACTGACTATATTATGAACATTAACACATAGGATCTAATCCACCTCACAATCCCATGAGGTGGGCATTGAGATACAAAGAGTTAAATAAACTGCCTAGAGTCTCTCAGCTAACAGGACAGAGCCATATTTCCAGCACAGATTAGTCAACTTCCAGAGCTCTGAATACCCTTCCTGTGTATTAGGGCATTGAAGGTTCCTAATAAAATAATAATGGTTCCTAATAAAATGCCAGAATGTTGTATGGCGGGCTCAAGACCAGGACTCCCAGTCTGTGGTTTGTATGTTGGGCTCAGGCATGGTGCAAATGGTGACAGGTGTGTGCACCTACCTTACTGACCCCATCAGGGCCCCTGGTGGGGCTGGGTGGCAGGAGCCCGGGATGGCCTCAGGGCTCCTAAAGAACCTTAGTATTTACCCCGAATGCCTGAACAAATGTAGTTTTCTAAGTCGGCAATCTTGTAAAGAATGTTGAGACAGTCTGGCTAACCCATTAGTAGGCACTTAGAATTCAGCATTAAGTTAACTTGTTGAATCGGATAATCCTCCACTGATCAGGACAGGGGAGAACAGGGCACAAACCCACAGTGCAAAGTGAAGGGAGAAGATGAATGTGGAGGGGGGAAGGGGCAGATCCAAGTGGGGGAACAGGGAGAGAAAGGGAGGGGTGAGGGTAGACAGCTCAGACGGAACTCGGCTCCTCCGTGAGCAACACAAGCTGACTGACAGCCTGGCTGCCTCTCCAAGGTCAGCCTCCTAGTCATCCTCATCTGAAGCCAGAGCCACGCGGAGGCATGTCACGAGGAAAACCCCACCTAGCTTCTCTCAACTGGGAGTTTTTAATTTGATAATTCTCAGAGATTTGGAAAGTGAGAAAGACATGAATGAAGGGGAAGTAGAAAAGTTCTCTATTTCTCTCATGTCATTTGGATTAGTTATATGCTATAGAGAAATATTGTAAGTAGTCTCACACACACACACACACACACTCACAATACCACTCTTCTTAATGTCCCTGCTGTGCCCTCTGCAGACTTCTCACCTGGCCCTAATTATAGTTTTTGGTGCTTATTGGCCTTAAACCCACTGGGAAAGGACCTAGTCCTATTCATCTTTGTAGACTAGGTAGTTAGTACAATCCTGGCCACATAGCAGATTCTGAGTAAATACTGGATGAGTAGGTGAATGAAAGAACACCTACAGTTTTGTTTTGTTTTTTTCTTTGAAAGAGATAACACAAGCTGAAAGAAATGTTTTATTCTTTATTTCTACTGGCAAGAACTTTAAATGAGAATATGATATCAATTACCTGATCCACTTATTATGCTTGGCCTGCATTCTCCAGCTATCAGGAAGTAAAACCACTGTAATGTCTAAATTATCACCCAAAGTAAAGAATAATTGGAACAGATATGCACTATGGACCTAAGAATAACTCAGACATTTTGATTTTTAGAAGTTTTATGGTGAAAAATCCTAGAAATATAGAGCAGACCTCTTTAAAATTTTCAAAATTCCCATTTCCTTCTGACAATAAGCAACCAAGGTCAATTCAACAAGTCACAGAAGCTTTTGTTCACTGTCCAAAGAGGACAAACTCAACACCTTCCCTTATTTAAATGCCTAGAATATTCATAATCTATTTCATAGGTCAAATTAGCTGTGATTTCCAGTGGAGTAAAAGGATAGAGGAAAAAGTGCCTGTCATGGAAGAGAGATGGGATGTGGCCTTCAAAATCCAGATGACAAATATGAAGTGGGTATGAGACTTGTCTACTGCGGGCTACTATTTACAGATACTGGTTTCTGACTTTCCAACTCATTTTACAGATTATGAAATATAAATCTTTTGTACTTGAAATGTTTGTTTTTTTAAACTTCCTATGAATTCAAGATTTCAGAATTCCCAGGATATCACTACAGAAGGAAAACTACTATTCATACCTCTGACATTATATATTATGACCTTAACTTTGCCTCATGTTTGGTAACACAACATATACTGACTGAATAAATCAACTGCATTATTCTTTTTATCATGAAAATGTTATGTTTGAGAAAGAATCCTGGCTTTTCACAATCGAAGCAGCCACATAGCCACCAACCTGTCATATTCCATAAGCAAAATCATAAATGTTTGGGAAAATAAACACCAATAAATATGTGACAGATTATGGCAGTCATGAGGAGCTACTTCACAAGGAAATCACATGAAAGATTTTGTTTTCATCATCTTTCGTGATAAATCTGTCTAATAGAATTGAAAGGGAAGGATATTACAAGAAGGAATTATAGGTTAATTGTTATCACATTACACTTTTAAAATGCTATCCCACTTGGCACCCCTTAACAGATGCCTCATAAGCAAACACGTGAACAAAGAGCTTTAATTTGCAGAGGAACCAACAACACACTATATCAATAAAGCCACTTCTTATTGTCTCTTAATAATGAGTTATCAGGTGACTTGTTTTGATTAAAGCAACCAACTGCCTGGCACGAAAAAATCTGTCCCAAATGAGATATTCCTTCCTGTTGTATGGGATGATCCGCATCCTTTGGACTCTCTCACTAACTTCACTGTGGTTCACCTTGCCTGAACTTCAATCTTGAAATCTTTAAAAATCCCTCCCCAAGTCACATGAAATGTGGCCTTCTGGAGCACAAAAGTCTTCATCATGTCCTGTTATAAGCAGATTATTATTTATCAAGACCAGATCTCTATGCCCCTTGGAGCCTTCTCTTTCTTCCATCCCCTCCCCTCTCCTTGTCACCTCAGGAAAGGACACCGGGCTCTGCGGCATATTGCCTTATGAATCTTCCTCAAGTACCCAATTATCCCACGGCAACAGCGTGTCACAGTCCTGACAGCTGAGTGTGTGCAGGCCCTCCCATTCCTCAATGCATTTCCATCACATCGTGGAGAAGAGCCCAGCGCATTGAAAGCAGTTCGCTGGAGATGCCAGGGAGGTCAAAGATGGCTTAGAAGAAAAGGCCAAGGTGAAAATTAAAGTAAGGAGAGGTGCCAGTCCAGACAGGTGCTGGTGCTATTACAGCTCAATACAAGACTCGTCTCACCCACCCCGAGCAATTGTGGGAGAGAACACACTCACTCAGATAGGTGTTAACTGAGATCAATTTCACAAGTAGCATCTTTGGCAAAGTCCTTCAATTGATTGCAAGCCAAAGGAAGCTTTTGTACGTAGTGACAGGTTTTCCTGTTGTTTCTTCCCATCCCCTACCCAATATGATGATTTTCTGAACTTTTAGGATTCTGTGCTCAGGGAAACAGCATTTACTCTGAACCAATCTCTGAGTATATGTCTGAAAATAATTATTACTTGAGCTATACTTTTGTGAACCTAACCTGTTACCCCAATTTTTGTTAGCTGCAAACATTTATTAGTGGGTAAGCAATGAAAAAGTCCGCAAGGTTCCACCTGTTGCCTAGTAAGCAAGCTTTTTAAAAACTCATTGATTTTACTGTGGGGCCCACAGTCCTAATACTTGTGTCACTGGCTGATTGCACCTTAGGTGTTTGCTACAAGTAGCTGCAATTTGGAGAATGGACTTGCGCCCACATTTATCCAAATGAGTATAAAGGTCATATGTGTCATAATGCTGTCACCTAACAATCACAAACATTTCATAGTTAGGCAGATATAAGACCTTCTTGGGTTTACCTAGCCTTATCTAAGACGCCACACATGCCAGAAGCCTCTCTACTAGAAAAAAACTGCTATAATATCGATGAGTTCAATAACAGACAGAATAAAACCCTGCAATGACAGAAAACATCCACCATAGGAACACTATGCATGATGGTAAACAGATATTTGCACTGTGACCAGAATAGAAAGAAAACTTCTATTTAAATGCATTATAATATATTTAGGATATACAACACAAAGGAGTTATTTATCGTTAGGGCTGGGTTGGGCTGGGCTGAAATATACTATATACTAAGAAAACCATAGCTATTCTCAAGTAGAGGCTTTCATGAACAATGAATGAGAAAACATATGAGGTGTGGCTTTAAGTGTGGAAAGTTCCTTTTTATACAAATACACTAGAATTTCCATATTTCAGTAAGTTCCTGTTCCCTTCAAATAATCACTAAGATAGTTATTGCAAAAACCAAGCAGCATAATGTGGGTAAGTAATGAAGTTTAGTACGTGCATGCAGTAGCAGGGATACATGTGTGTGAAATACATATATCACATGCATTCTATTTATATTCAAAACAATACATTTATTCCAATGAGGCTGCAATTGTGTAAACTGCCATTGTTTTCAATGCACTCTGAATTATTTTCAAAGCCTTCAGCACGTTCCCTTTAGCAAGATTTATGCAGTACTTAATATCTGCAAAGAACAATCTTGGACTAGAAAAACTTCCTGTGACAGCGGCCTTGATTTCTGAACAGTGTTGTCATTCAGAAGTGAGAGTAATAAAAGTCTCAAACAAGCAAACCGATATACTCATCCATCACTTGGGGTCAAAGACTGAGATTTATACAATCAGAAAAGGAGACAGTTGTTCAGGCACCTTTCTGCCTAAGCCTGAAGGCAGCTCCAAACAAGAAGTTGCAGGATGATGTGAGTACTGATTGCTTCAGGAGAGTACACATGTAGCTTCCTGGTGACTGTATTAAAACCCAACACAGACTTAGCTATGTAGACACTGGGGGTTGTGAACACATATTCTCATTACTTTATAATCAAGTCTCATTCTTATAGGTGACAAACCTAGAATCTCTGTGTAAATCTAAAGAGCTGAAACAAGTAACAAAAGTTCAGTGTATACAAGGGCCATCTGGAAAAAATCCAACCATTGCCAACATAATGAGAATGGTTATATGGCTGGATACTTTCCGGACAACCTTCATATGTTTATAGGTTGAAGAAAGAGGGACTCTTTATTGACTAGTGATTTTATAAAGTCAAGAAATAATAGAGAAGCAGTGGTTGAATTCTGCTAGGGAAGAATTATTTACTTATAGAAACCCGAGAGCTGGAAGGAATTCTTGGAGAACATTTAGAGTGCTAGACCAAGTCTCTCATCTTCAGAGAGGAAAAGTTCAGAGACATTAGCTGTTTTGTAGAATTACGTGGACTAAAAAGGAAAGAAGGAAAAAATTGGATCAAAGTCTTATTCCAACTTTTTACTATACTTCGTTGTTCTAGAAATGGAATTTAAAGGAGACACATAAGAAAATATTTTTAAAGTTATTAAATACTCTCACAAATAAATATCACATTAAACACCTTTAGAAACTTATAGCAGTGGGTTTTGGGGACCAAGAAACCAATGACACCTCTTTCCATAATGACATCAGCTCACTGGCAATAGTATTTCTAGAGGAACAGATTTCGGGGCATAAGCCTCTAAAGCCTATTCCTGTTTATTCTAGTTCTTCATTCACCAGGCGTTGCTTGATGAATGAAGAACTAGAAAATAATTGATCTCTGTGGACTACTTCTTACATGAAAGACAATGTGCTGAAAAGCCCATAAGAAAATCCTGCTTATGTACTTATATATTCTTTATATTTATAAATTTATAATAGGTTAGATAAAAAAACATACCTTTATTCATCAATTGTCAAAAATTAGTTAACATTTGGTCATACAAAAAGCTCAGTAAGTTTCTATGAAAAAAATATAACCAAATATATCCTCCTATCAGAAAGAACTATTTATAAAGGTGATAACTCATTTTTCCTTCTAATTTTTGTACCTTAGATTAAGTAAGATATAGTTCAGCATTAATTTACAAATACCTAAATAAATAACTGAAGTGTTTCTTTAAGTATAATAAATGCACCAAGAGAAATGCCACAAAGTGAAATTTTATGCAGATAGGAGTTTGTATACTTGGAGAGTTAAAATTTAGATTTCAAAAGTAGGTAATCCTAATTTTTCTAGTAATTGAATTATTTCAATTACGATAGTGAATATATTCTATTTATTTATATTTTAATGTGTAGCCAACAACATTTTAATTGAAAAGTACACCATTTGTGTTTTGTTGTTGTTATTGTGAGATGAGACTCTTTGAAAGACACTTTTAAGTCAGTCTAAAGAGTTATCATAAGCACCAATATGCAGACCTCAGCCAAAATATAACTATCAAAGAACTAGAACAATCTTTTAAATATCCCTCCTAAGATAGCACTCTTTCACACCGATTTTCCAAACAATAACTTTTTAATAGATGAAAGAAATTTTAAAATCTTGGATTTACTCTCATAAGCATTGCACTATGAATTTGCTACACCCTACCCACAGACAGTTATACTAAAGAGAAGGAAATCTTTCACCATATCTATGTCCTAGAAAGCCCTGTAGCAGAATGAAATAGAATTATTTTTGACTATAAATGATTGTTCTCCTAAAGCACCAGCATAGCTAATTCCTTTCCAAAACTGCATTACAGCCTTTTTAAATGTGTTACCGTATAGATACACTTGCAAAGATATTCAATTTGATAGAGAAAATGAAAGAGAATTAATATGTATAAGCACCTGATAGTTCCTATGCCCTGTCCCAATAATTCCCCTACTAGCAAAGTAAGGATTGGTTACCATTTTACATATAAGGGTGTTGATATTCAGAGAAGTTAATTAGAGGCTCCAAGGTAAGTAGCTGGTACGTTTTGGAGTTAGGACTGAAGCCCATTCTTCCTGGGCTGACACCATGGTAGTACTAATTTAGAATAGCAGCATGGTAAGCAGAGTTTGTTTTAGCTTTCAATACTTTCCAATCCAAGCATTTTACCTTTATGAACTCAGTTCTAGGCTGGTGCTCCATGTTCTGTGCCTTCATGCTAAGGCCTTATTGGTTCAGGCATGGATTCTTTATCCTGCTGATTCCTGTTTTACTAACACTTACTAGGACTCTCAACAAACTCCATCCTTTCAATCCAAAGGCAAACTTAAAACCCCAAACCAGAAGAGTAGTAGTCCCCCAAAAGAGCCTACTCTAAAGACTTGTGCACTTGAACTACTTAACATGTTAATCAGTACAGAAAGATTTTCAGCCAAAGTGACATCTTGAGCCAGCAGAGTTCTTGGTGCCTCATACACTAATCTAGAAGTTGTTTAACTGATTTCTCTTTAAAAAATGAAGTCAGGATTTCTTCCTCTGCTGATCGCAGATTAGCTTGTAGACAAACTGTCCCACTTGGAACAGTATGAAGAGCTGGACCAAGTTGTCAAAGTGGCAAAAACTTGAGCAAAAGCTCTGAGACAGGAGAAGCTCCAAGAGGTGAGCATGCTGTCTGGCATGGTTTTCCTTTGGAGGCATTTGAACAGGTACTGAGAAGCCACAGAGAACTTCTACTAGGTCTAAAGCACAGGAATGGTGGAAAGGGGATTCAGAAGCCCATGGCTTTCAATCAGGAACTCTGCCCTCTAACAACGGCTCTACCATTCAATAGGGTAGGCCAGCATTCACAAAGCCAAAGCCAAACTCCAAATCAACACAATCATTCTTTGCATTAAAACAATATTCACCAATCATCATAACCGAAACAGAAGTGCACCCTCTTTGTTTAATGAGAACCACAAATTATCTCTAAATTTTATTGCATTTCATTTACTAATAAATACAAAACTATGAAGAATATTTTGAGACAAGACTAAATAAAGAAATAAAATAGACAATGGGGTTGTAAAAGCAATGTGTGCTTACGTTTATGTGTATGTACACATATATATAAATACAGCAAAGATAATTTTTTCCAGAATTTATCTATAAATTCAATGCAAACTCAAACAAAATTCTGGTGTGTTTGTTTTTTATTAAGTCAACAGGCTGATTCCAAAATTTACAGGAAATTAAAAGGGGCCCAAAATAGCCAAAAATATTGTGACTAAAGAGTTATTATTGGATACTAAAACTTCTTAAAAGCTATAGTAATTAAAATAGCATGGTATTGGCACAACAATAGACAAATATACCACTGGAAATCATAGAGAAACCAGAAATAGACTCACACTTATATGGGCATGTAATTTATAACAGAACTGATACCACATAGCAGTGGGATAGGATGATCTCTTTAAGGCTGGGTCAACCAGATATCCATATGGGGAAAAGTAAATGTGTCCTCTACCTTATCTCATAGAAACAATTCCATGAGAGTATAATTCTATGAAAAGGCATTGTAACAATATAACATTTAAAAGATAATATAAGAGAATATCTTTGTTATCTTGGAATTAGCAGAGATTTGCTAAGCCTAACACAAAAAGCACTAACAGTAAAGAAAACATTTGATTAATTGGACCACATTACATTGAAAAATGCCATCAAGTACTGACGACAAAAATCAGAGATTTCTAAAATATATAACCAAAGAAATATGATTTCCTGACTGTGTAAAGAATTCCTGTATTTTCAATAAAAAAGACAATTTGCTATTTTTGAAAAGGGCAAATAACATAAATAGATACTTCACAAAGGAATATATTCTTAAGACCAATAAGCACAGACTCCATATTTTGCATGGTTGTGATACGTACAGTTTCATCAACCACCCAGCCTTCATTTACCATAGTTCATTAATTGTAATTTAAAAAAATACAAAGTTTCCTGTTAGCTCTTTAGTTTGTATATCACTAGGTAAAGAACAGTAGAGCATTGTGGCCAGTGACCAATCATGTCTCTTCTTTTAAAGTCTGTCAGTGATTGGTTACTGCTTATTTGTTACATTTGTTATTTGTTTCATACATAGACAGCAAAGCACATAGTTGTGTTGGCTCTTTTTAGCCCAGAAATAAGTCTACAAGTTTTACAAAAATGAATAACAGAAGGAATTGGCCAACATAACATACAGACAAAAGAAAATGAAGAAAAGTTAAAGAAAAAAAGAGTAACACTACCAGAAGTGAAACTAAAATTTAATATAAATGGAGTTAAGAAAGGAGTAATTAACCACAGGAATGTGGACACCACCACCACTAAGAAAGTCTAGAACAAGCGTGTTCAACCTGTAGCCTGGGACAATTTTGAGTGTGGCCCAACACAAATTCGTAAACTTTCTTTAAACATTATGAGATTTTTTTTTGCAATATTTTTTAACTTCACCAGCTATCGTTAGTGTTAGTGTATTTTATGTGTGGCCCAAGACAATTCTTCTTCCAATGTGCCCAGAGCCGCCAAAAGCTTGGACGCCCCTGCTCTGGATATATAGCCAGAGGATCTCAGTGAAGGCAAATTTATTCACGTAAATGAGAAAAATGGTTGTGATTAGAAGAATAAATATGTCTCAGAATAAGTGACTCCAGCAAAGTATATCATATTAAAAGAACTCTCAGATATTTTACAATATTGAACGTGTGAAGGATAAACTCTTGGAAGCTGATGCAAACTTAGAAAGGAGTATGACAAGTTGCCAAGGCACGGAAAAAAATGCTTGCTCCATATCATTAGTTATACAACAGGAAGAAGGCAAGCACTGTCCAAACTACTCATATTTGGCTTTTTACAAAGAAATAAAATACTTTAATTCGCAGTGTTTCTAATCTTTTAAATTGTAGTGACCTAAACAAAACTTAGTCTTACTATTTTTTCATTTTCCTGTACATTTATACGTAGCAGTCAGAGTTTATTTTTTAATATTTTGACAAAAAGTTGTAATGATCACAGAACAATCACAATTTTCCCCACTGATTATTGAGTTTTGTACTAATTCATCTTGCTTGATCATTTTTACAGTCCTGGATTATTGTGTAAAGCAAGAACTGCCAGTAATAGAAAAAGTCCCATTTCATGAGTCAGCTGGGAAATAAAAAGACACCAATACACACATACCGAAATGCTAAAACAAAAACGAACAGTAATGCTAAATGTTAGCCAGGATGCAGAAAACGTGACTTCTCAGGCATTATTAGTGAGAGTCCAAATTGTTTAAAAATACTTAGAGAACTGTAGCAGCACCCACTAACATTGCACAAATATACAACATTACTATTATTATTAATATTCATCCAGGAGGAATTCTGAAATGGCCTGGGAACCCTTAAGGTCCTTGAAACACTTTCAGGAGGTCCATGAAATAAAAAAACTTAGAAAAATAATACTAAGACATTATGTGTCTTTTCCTCTGTTGTCATTTACACTAATCGTACAAAAAAGCTCGGTCTAGGAAACTGTTGACTTCTTTGTATGAATTAAGCAGGGACATCGAACTGTGCTAGTCATCCTGGTATGTCCCTCTTCCATATACTCACTTCTGGTGAAGAGCAAGAATGAGAGGGAGAAGGGGACTGAGAAGGAGAGGGAGAAGGAGAAGGGGAAAGGACCAACGAAAAGAATTATCTGTGATTCGTAGCCTCCACTTCAGAACCTATTATTTTATTAATTTTGAGGTTAGAATTTTATGAACTAAATATCAAGTTAGGCTCCGATTCTGATTTTCTTTTTAATAAGCATATTCCCCAAAAGTAGCATGGGCTTCCTTCGGGGTAAATCTGGAAATGAAAGCAAAGGCCTCTTTACCATACATAGAACCACTGATGAGGTAATTATGGAGAGTTGTGTGAATGTCCTGGATTATGTGGTGTGCATGTTGGAGTGACAAAGTCTTAGGAGTGAGCAGCAGAAGAAGGTATCTGGACCAACCAAAGACTAGACAGACTTTTAATTCTGGCCAAGAAGGACTAACAGGTACCATATTTACCCTCCCACTTGAAACATCTAAAAATCTGGACAAAATGTATGACATAACAGCTTTCTAACATTGGAAATTAGACAATGAAGGACAATTGATTCCTGTGAGATGGGCAACAAACAAGAGAAACCCAACAACTGCTACAGCTTACTGACCAGTGAGAATTTTCAGGCCATGATTTGAGGAGGAGGAACCTAGGTAGAGCCTGATGACCACCCTAAACTGAGGAGACAGAGATGAGAGCCCACTCAGGCAAAGGCAGCTAGAGTCTGTAGGAGAGTCCCAGGTTGCAAACACCTGCACAGAAAAAGAACTTGCAATATTCACAGAGGGCCCTCATGAACTCTTCAGTTAAGTACTGGTCAATACATACATAGAATGAAGCTATCCAAAGCCTCCAAAACAAATTCATGAATGGAGCAGATTGAACAATCATCAAGGTTCATACAAAGATGGGAATAGTGTCCTTGTTCCCACCAGCCAGAGTGGAACACCTCATAATTCATGGGGTACTGCATTCAGGGCTCAGAAGAGTGTTGCCTAAGTGGTCGGGTAAAATTAGTCCTAGAATACACAATTCTTGATTCCAGATGAACAAACCTTAAAAGTAAGAGCTGAAATTTTTAACTATTTCCAAGTAACTTAATTGCATAGCAGAACAAAGCTCAAGAATAATTACATATCCAATACATAACAAGGTAAAGTTCACAATGTCTGGCATGCAATAAAGAATTACCAAGCCTGCAAAGTTGAAAGAAAATAAAACCCAGTGAAATTAATAAAAATAAATACAGAAATTATATAGATCAAGGCTGATGTCTGCTCTCACCACATCTATTCAACACTGTAATGACAGTTCTAGCTAGTGCAATAGGCATAAACAAACAAATAAACAATCAAACAAGTAATTGGCATCCAGATTGGAAAGGAAGAAGACTGTCATTATTTGCAGAACACATGTTCATCTACATAAAAAAGCTTACAGGATGATAACATGTCTACTATAATTAATATATGAGTTTATCAAGTTTGCAGGATACAAGATCAATAGGTAAAAATCAACTGTTTAGCAGTGAACAACTATGAAATTGTATATAGGAATGTCATTTATGAAAATATCAAAAACACAAAATTCTAGATGAATCTAACAAAAGAGGGGTAAGACCTATGCCCTTGAAACTACCAAGTATTGCTAAGAGAAATTAATAAAGACTGAAATCAATGAAGAGATTGTTATAGACCAGAGGACTCAATATTTTTAAAATACTAATTTTCCCTAACTTGGTCTACAGATGTTCTGCAGTTACGATTAAAATTTAAGTGGAAATGAAAAGGATCTAGAAAATCCAAAATAACTTTGAAAAAGTAGAACAATGTTTGGGGTTATACTACCTGACTTCAGAACTTATTATAAATCTACAGTAATCAAAATTATATGGAATTGGCATCAAGATAGACAAATAAATTAATGAGACAAAATAGAGAGTTCAGAAATAGATCCATAGATATATCCAACTGATTTTTTAAAAAGTTTCAAAGGCAATTCAATAGAGAAAGCATAGTTTTTTCAACAAATGCATGACACAACTGCATATCTACATGGAAATTTTTTGTTATTCATATATTTCTTATACTATATTCAATAATTAATTCAAACCAAAATTTCATGGAGGAAACAGAGAAAAATATATACATTTGGTTAAGCCAATATTTCTTAGATATGATACCAAAAGGATGATCAACAGTAACAAAAAGATTAGACTTCTTCAAAAATAAGAACTTTGTTCTTAGAAAGTCATTATCTGTATTATGAGAATTAAAAGATAAGCCACAGAAAAAAATAATTGCAAATCACCTATCTGCTAAAGAATTTTAATTAGAATACATAAAGAACTCTCAAAACTCAAACATGCAAACAAACAACTCAAATTAAAAGTGGACAAAATATTTGTACAGACACTTCATTAAAGAATGTATACAAATGAAAATATGCACATGATGAAATGCTTAACATTATTAGCCATTTGGTAAATACAAATTAAAACTATAATGAGACTCTACTACAAACCAATCTGAGTCTCTAAAATTAAAAAGCCTGACCATATCAAATTCTGGCTAGAATATGAAGGAACATCAAATGACACAATCACTTTGAAAAATAGTCCAGCACTTTCTTAAAAGGCCATACATATACCCACTATGAATTCCACTCCTAGAGACAGGAAAGCATTTGACCTTACACAAATATGTTCATAAATGTTCATGGCAGCTTTATTTGTAACAATAACCCAAATGCCCATCAATAGGTGAATGACAAGCAAATTTTGGTGTTTATATAGCTATATAATTATGGTATGTATAGCCATCAGTTCATATACAGTAGTATTGCTGAATAATATCCATCAAAAAAGCAATAAACTATTGATGTATGCAACAACAAACTTGGGCGGGGGATGATAGATACATTCATTATCTTAATGAGGTATATACATATATCAAAACTTATACAATTATAATTTTAAATACATGCATTTATTGTATGTCAAATCCACTTCATTAAAGGTCTTAAAAAAAAAGCTCAGACACCCATTCAAAGAATCACCCTTTTGCACACTCCTATTTCTCACACTGCTCTCTTACAGCTGGCTTCTTTCTCCTTTCCAAGACATCCTTTTGCCAATTTTATTTTTAAGCATTTGAATTTGAATAAAATTACTGATGAGAGGAAGGAACATGCACTGATTAGGTGTGGCACTTTCTGCCCACTAAAAAAAAAAAAAATGCTTAGAAAGGCTTTAATAAACAAAAATAAAAACCTTGAAAAAAAATCATCCTAATTTATTAACTCAGGTTACAGCATGCAATCTGGCAGAAAACAAAACCAGCAGTTAATCTGCCAAGGAGAAAAAATGCAATCCCTTTGTTGGTTGTTGTGAGGCATTCGGCTCTTTTATGGTGGGAGTCTATCAAATTCAATACATTTTACATGATTGCAAATTCCTTAAAATATGAAGATGCCATAACAGCATAACACTGAGGGACTGTGGTACTTTACAGTAACAAATTTTGTTATTTGTTGTAAATGCAACCATTTTATTTTTAATAGTAACAAGACATAAAAGGCTATCAATGTTATTTTAACATAAATGAATGTATGTTTTAATGTGCATATCAACAGCTAGGAATTGCCTTACTTTCTTTCAGAAGTGTTAAGTCAGACATGTAAAATAACAAGAAGACAATCTTATGGGTAAAATGT
Source organism: Craseonycteris thonglongyai (assembly GCA_004027555.1). NCBI lineage: Eukaryota > Metazoa > Chordata > Mammalia > Chiroptera > Craseonycteridae > Craseonycteris > Craseonycteris thonglongyai. Next base: position 15,046 of record PVKE010031395.1, read on the forward strand.
ATCTACAAATATTTATGATAATTTACTGTAAAACACACATTACCCTGCCTCCACCTCCACCAGCAACCCCGAAAATAAATGCCCTTAACTAAAGATGTAGGATGAGAACAGATTGTTCCATTTTTTATCTTTTCTGCATAAGCTCTGTTAAATGCAACCCTAAATGGAGCAGCTATTTCCAGGGTAATACAAGATGACACTTGGGATATACCAGAAGTGTTTCAATTACTGGGAAGTAGCCTAGCCTGCAAGTGGCTTACTTGTTCACTTTTTTGATGTGCCTGTAAGGCGACCATTTACAATGCTCCCAATCACCCACCCAGTCACAGCCCCTCTGCCCTTGCTGTGCCTCTGCAGTGCTGACGTCCCTGTGTCCTTGGACTAGTCACCACCAGTGGGCACCCTCCCTGCCTCCTGCCTGATGTCTTCCTGACCCAGACTCTTCCGCTGCCCATCCTATTTCTGCCACTCTGGGCGCTTCATCCTCTCTAGGTTTTTAAATCCCACTCTTTGAATCAAAAATTTCTTCTGTTTTCTTATATTAAGTGTAACTTAGTTTTCCTACAGCTCAAAACCGGATCCTTAGAATCCACCTAGTTCATCAGATCCTTCTTCAGCACCATGGCCAGGGCCCAGGAAGGTCTTGTTTTCTTGCTATCTTGCTCCTCATTAGGGCTTCTAATCATGGCTTTCCCAGTCCATCGACTGCTCCATCATGGAAGTTCTACGGTAACACTCTCTCCCCTTCCTCCATCTTATTCACAAATTTCAGAACCTGCCTCATCATTGAGAGGAAAACTCCTCTAACATCTGGTCCTTCTGGAGGTTCCTCCTCCTGGTCTAACACTGGAAGCACTAGGTTCACTCACATTGGTCACGTGCACCTTGAACTGCCCTGCTCATGATTCTGAAGTGTCTCTTGCTAATCACAGTAGACTGTCCACTGTCATACCACATTCCTGTCACCTGCTGCTGCTGAACCTCAGCAAAGATTAAGTGTTGTCAATGTCAGCTAAGATCTAGCTATATGGACTGAAAGATTTACTTTGTTAGTAACTTCTAAGATTTGGTTTATAATGCACATACCACTCATTGCAGCCCACATAACCAAAGAAAAAAGAAAGATAAGAATTATTTTGAAAAAGGATGACATTTTTCTCATAGGAATTTCATCACATGCCTTTAAAAAAGGGAGAGGGGGAGGAAGATCCCTCCCTGTCCCAGGAACAATACACTCACTGATGCCAGCAGCCAATGGGAAACCACCATAACCTTGAACTCTTGTTCTTCAATAAAATTTTGTTCAAAACAACCTTCTAAATTTTCTCCTAAAACTTAATTAAAGCTAACTTACCCTTTGTCTTTTTGGACTTGCCTGTGGTACATCATAGTTGCTTATCCCAAATTACAATTCTGCGCTATTCTCAAATAATCCCATTTGTTAGTAAAATAACTACTATTTAACTTTTAGATTGACAAGCTAAAGTTTTAAAAATCAAGAAAATAGCCATTGTCTTTAAGAAAGAAAATTATTTTGATTAACCAAGCAAGTCCATCCACATGGTAACTTTAGTTTTTACCAGGCCCTTTGCCATCTGGCCCCAACTTTCTTCATTTCCTACTCCCACCTCATCTCTCTCAACCTTCCATCCCTTTCCATCCACTAACCATGGCTCTCTGTCCAGCCCCATTACTTTCTCTAGACATACCGTGCCTTCCTCATGGTCTTTTCTCTCCTGAAAGGCTATATTCTCCCTGGATATTTCCATCCTTTCTTTGGTCTAGTTTAAAAACATGTGGACTTTCTCTTTGGTTCCTCCTTCAGCTCTCAGGATTATTCATTCCCTCTAGTAGTGTGCTCATTGAATGTCTATTATATGTCAAGCAAGTTCTAGGGTCTGGAGGTTCATTCATAAACCCAACAGATAAAACTCACTATCCTTATGGAATTTATCTTCCAGTGGGAGAAAACTGATACTGAACTTAAAAAGTAGATAAACAATACAGTCTGTTGTTGTTTTTTTAAATTAACTTTGTTAGTAAGTGTTATAAGCCAAGATAGGAGAAAAGGAGTGCTGAGAATGGGGAGGACAATTCAAAATTAAAATAGGGTGGTCTCAGAAGGCCCCACTGAGAAGGGGCCTTTGAGCAGACATCTGAAGGAGCTGAGTAAGTGAAGCCTGCAGTTGAAGAATGACAAGAAGAAAAGAGTTCATTGCTAATTATGTTGCTGCCCAAAGTTGGACGTGAATTCATAGACAATTGCTTATAAATGTTTGTGCCTCGAGCTTCCAAAATTATTCCTGGCACCAGTAGGAACTGAAAACATAACGTTTGAATTGAAATTAATATCTAGAGCATGCTCTGATTTTTCCTGTCTGGATACATTTCACATTTTCAGGAGACTATTTTCAACAGGGACATTACAAATAGGCAACTGAGTGAAAGGTGGCAAACTTCAATTCCCATAAAAGTAGCATTCTCGATGCTTCCTTTGTTGTAAAATAAATGGTTAAAAGGTAACTGTCCTTGGTGATGATATATTGACACTTCAAGCTAAACTCTTGGCCTTCACCAACATGTTTACAAGTGTCTAATAAATTACAAAGAACTTCATTTATTTTGCGTGGTATTTTATTAATGTAAATGACCAAAAGTTACATGCAATGCATTATCCTTGAACTACAGTGATTCACTACAGCACTTCATTAATAGAAAATCACTGTCAGTGCATTTTAAATGGATTCTGTGGAGGTATTAGTTTTGCCCTTGTAAAAAGCATCCGGAAACATGTATTTAAATTATATTACTGAACCAATAAATGGCTAAAACACTTTATCAAATGCAACACCTTTAAGAGTGAGATCTTAATGACATAGATCATGCATCTCAACCAAAATAAATCAGATGCTAGTAACCAACCAATAACAACTTTTATACAAACAAAACCCTCACAGAATAAGTTAAACCAATTCATTCAAAAGAGAAAAGGGTTTGTCCCTACTGAGACAATATTACTAAAAAGCAAAACTATCTCTACAATATCTGTGTCAATTATGTTGTCAGGGAAGCAGTCACATTGTATGCAGTGGGTATGTATTGGGTACTCATTTGGCAAAATGTCCTCAATGTGAAGAAGGAACACCTTCAGAAAGGGTCCTTCACATTTCTGAACTTGTGGTTACAATTCTAAAGGAAGCTCATGATTGTAGGCTTGAACTATGCTTTTGTCAAAAATAAAGCATTTAGGGGAAGCCAGGATGGCTCAGTGGGTTGGGTGCTCACTTTGCAGCGCCGGGGACCGAGGATCGAGTCCCGGCCCCGGCCCGTGCGGACCCGTGTGCTGAGCTGGGGGTTTCCCCAGTTCAGTTCTCTCTCTGTCTCTGTATCTCTCTCTCTCTGTCAAAAACAATAAAAGAATTAAATAAATAAATAAATAAAAACCATACAAGGAAACCCAAAATTTTGGTGTATCTTTAAAAAAATAAATAAATTAAATAAAGCATTTAGTTTCATTGATAGAATGATAGGTTATCCATAAAAACTAAAAGAATGTTTAAGGTATGATACCCTGTTACCCTCTGAACATAATTGTTTTTGTATAAAAATGATGCTTTGTGTGTCTTTGAGAGGTTTCTATTAAAGCTGTAAGCAATACATAAAGTTATTTTTACATGCCAATTTCAATCGATTCATAGTGGCTGGCCAGATCAATGTATTGAGAAGAATGTAGGCCAAATCTGCCATAGGCAGGCAAGACTGCTGTGATCAATTATTAATGTCTGCCTTGGGCAAGGGTTGGTGTTATCACATATGCTGTTTGGGCTTCAAAGAATGATAATACATGATTGCATGAAGCAGCCATGGTGATGGAGAAGAAACCCTACCTTGAGACCTGAAAAGAAAGATGAAATAGCAGGAAGAGAGTAGACAATTGTTTTGTCCAGCAGTCTCTCCTCACTTGTATTTTTTCCTTATCTTGGGTTTATGTGGTTTTTTTTTTT